>JAVQJF010026508.1:0-14050 GCA_036023855.1 Gadopsis marmoratus | reverse complement strand
GTTTTTAATAATGCGTTGGACAGTTCTTAACCCAATTTTAGTAGTTTCAGCAATCTCCTTAGATGTTTTGTTTGCTTGATGCCTGCCAATAATTTGACCCTTCTGAAACTGATTAACATATTTTCCACGACCACAGGATGTGTCTTTCGACATGGTTGTTTAAGAAATGAGAAGCTTGTCACTGTGTCAGTTAGGGTTAAATAACTTGTTTCCAGCATCATCATCACCCATGCAGTAATTATCCAATGGGAGGCTCTTACCTATTTGCTTAGTTAAATCCAGGTGGTGACTTTTTTAACAAAAAAAGTTAAGAAGTTAACAAACCTACCTGACTTTCATTATTATTATTCCAATAAAACCTGAATATTTCAGCCGTGAGGGAAACACTGGAGTCCCGCGGCGTGCTGGGCCAGCTGAAGGCTCGTATCCGGGCAGAGGTGTTCAGCGCCCTGGATGACCAGCGTGAACCTCGTCCGAGGCTGTCCCACGAAAACCTGCTCATCAACGAGCTCATCCGGGAGTACCTGGAGTTCAACAAGTACAGATACACGGCGTCCGTACTGACAGCAGGTGAGACTCGCACATAGATTTCAGATTGCTGTGCACTGCTGCTAAACTCGGCTCAGTTTGTTTCCTCAGAGTCCGGCCAACCCGAGGTTCCCCTGGACAGACACTTCCTGGCCAGTGAGCTGAAGGTCACAGAGGACACAAGCTCCAAGTCCGTGTAAGTGCAGTGCAGCCTGCCACCCAACACAAGGTTCAAATATCTACTGAGCTCTCTGGGGGGAATGATCTTAAAAAAGAAAACACACAATGAATCATCACCGTCTGTCGTAGTTCCATCTTGAAATACCTTTTGAAGTATTTTCAGCCTGCCCCCACCACTGCTTTGGAAAAACATGACGAATAGCTTGTGTTGTGAAATTCAACCTTTCTCTTGGGGGGGTCAGCAGAAGCATCAGGGATTGTAGTCTGGCTTGTGTCACTTTCTTATCACTGTTTCTTTTCCTGTTACGTATCTCTGTGTACCATCAGGGAAAACTGAAAAACACATCATTAGAATAACGACTGGATAGAGCATGTACCCAATGTGACCGTAACGAGACCTGGGTTTGAGTTTCTAGTCCAGGACCTTATCTGTCAACCCATTTTCTCTCTGTCTCTTTCTCTCTCTCTCTCTCTCTCTCTCTCTCTCTCTCTCTCTCTCTCTCTCTCTCTCTCTCTCTCTCTCTCGCACTTCTTGCTAAAAAAATAAATGAGTAAAAAAAAGGAAAAATGTTAATCATAAGTTCAATTTTCTTCCCGTTTTACTTTCCAGACCTCTTCTCTACGGCTTGGTGTGCCACTTCGTGAACAGCAGTGATAGTAAAGATGGAAAGGTGTTTCTGCGGGGTGCCTCTCTGCCAGCTGGTACACAGACCCTGGACCCGATGCCTGAAAGTTGACGCACCGGATGCTGGTCTAAAGACACACTTTAACAGCCCAATTGATCGTCTGATTTCTTGCCGAGTCTTGTTGTATTTTAGCGACATAGTAGTTTTTCACTGTGTTCTCACCTGAGTGTATTCTACAGGCATCACAGCGTGCACTATGTGTAATGTGAGCTGATTTAAAATGCACAAAGCCGTTGTCTTGCTTTATACTGTAAGTTGCCAATGATCCCAGATGGCCTTTTTTTTTTGTTTCGGTTTTTAATATCTGGCTTTACCAGCAGGTTTAGAATCAGTCGTGTTCTGTCAATAATTCAGGCAAACAGCTGAAATAACATTCCTTGATGTCTTCTCTATTTGAATGTACAGAAGTTAGATTTGATTTGTACGTTGTGTTTTAGTTGCTGAAAAATAAAATGTTTTATATTTATACACTACGTGGAGTCAAAATCATTTGTGGAAGTGCTATTTTATTGGCTACCACATGGTGGCAGCCTCGCCAAAGATAAGGCTGAGGCTGCTACTGCCAGAGGATTGAATAGTAATACTTTGTGTATATACACTGTGCATAAAAACAGGGCGCTTTAATATTGTGGTTCAAGTGATCTTACTGCTAACATGTCATATCAATATGAAGACACGGAGTTAACTTTCTATTTGAAACTTTTGGAAACCAAGTGTTTTTCCTGCAGTCAGAACATTATTTGCAAGTACAGTATGTACTTTTGGGCATTTGCTTTATTCAGTGTTCATCACAGTACAGTTTAAAGAGTGCTGAATAAGCTGTGCCAGAAAGAATTCTAAATTGACTTTCCTGTGATTGTCTTAACATTTCGGCACTCATTGTGTCAGTCTGTGCAGCCAAACCCACCCACGTATCCCCAGCAACCCTCGCCTTTGAGTTGGTCTAAGATGTACCAATCCTACTTAAGCATCGGTGGTCTGTGATAGTCAGATACCTCGTGGTTATTAAGATGTTTTATCTCACATCGCTGATAATCCATGTCTTTCTGCTAAGCTGAGTGGGACATCCTTCAGATTTATTCATGTAGCTGAGCTCCTGCTGGTTCACCTCTTTTGCTGTGTTCTCTGCAGCTTATATAGCTAATTGCTACGATAGCAATCCTAGAATCACATTAACTGCAGGAAAGGAAAGAGGGTCCTTTCATTGATTTCAGCAAGTCATAAAAGTTATATCAACAGCTTCAGTCAATTATAATATGTATACAGTAAAGAAACAACAAGGCAAAGAGCAACCACCTTATGTAGACTCCGTGCTGCATAGACAAACATTTGCAGCAACAAGCCCATGCGCTTTGCGTCGCACTTCCTCTCTCGCCATTTAAGGGAACTTGACATTCTTATCTCATACAGCTCAAAGCCCTGGGTTTCTGGAACTGATTACTCCAGGGCCAGCCATTTATTTCTCAGCCTGATTACTGATGCTGGACACATCACTTCTTCTACCATCTGTAACACAATCCATGTCTGAATAATTACATATTTATATTTTTAGGTTTTAGAGGTTTTTTTATCCTATCTCCTCTGCCAAATCTGCATCTCTCATTCTTGATTGTAGAGGCTCTAATAGATGAGATCATAGCTCTCAAATTTATTCATTGAAAGAACAATGTCATATTATGTAGCGCATTGTGTATTTTGCTGAATTTACTCATGCCTCTGGTGGAGCGAGTAGCACAGTTTATGCAACAACATGTAATGTACACTTAACCGCATACTGTGTCCTAATTTATTGCTTCTTAGTCCCATTAGAAAATATGTGTTGTTTACTGCAAATGTGTGCTGAAAATAGAGTCACAGCGAGTCTCATCTGGGACATTTGGAGTCTGACTCCAAATGACATTGTTTCCTTGGAGCAAAGCTTTTTTGCCCTTAAAGGCTGTGGCCCAGAGGCGCCCAGTTTACTGGCACCAGATATGAGTGTTCTCCTGAAAATGGCTATATAAGCGGAGGAAGTTGAACAATGGCACATGATTGTTCAACTGGCAGTTTGCCCTGTAATAGGTAGCATTTCTCCTCCACTGTATAAATTAGTTGTGTGTCAGTGGGACAGCTGTATAAATACTATTGAACGCAGTGGTCTTTTGACTGCAGCAGAGTGAACTGATGTTTGCCCCTGTGCTCAAATTAGAATGCAATTGCATTCCACCGGGGTCAAACATATCCATAAACATATTTTCTCTCCAATAGATGGCCATCTATGGACATGAGGGTGAAGAAAGACATTAAACACACTGTATGTAAGAGCTCTCTGCATTATAGTTTATGTTGTTTTTATTGTGTATTTGTCTTCTACCACATTGTCTTGAAGGTCAGTCATGTCATGCAACTCCAGTCATTTGCTGCATACATTTAGTTGCAATTATGTATTTGTTTATATATAACAGATGTGATTTTATTTAGATTTATTCAGAATAATTCTGTCTAGCTCTTTTCAAAGGGTTTCACTGACTACTACTGATTTAACCATCCTTCACACAGACTTTTTATCCATGTTCACTCCCACCGCCTCCTCCCCTTACTTGTCGCTGTCGACTTTTCTCGGTTTATTCATTGGGGGGGAAGCAAAGGACAGGCTCGTTTTGTCAGCACCCAGTGACCCCATACTTCCACTTCAACTTTATTAGGTTCCTGTCCTCCCTTCTCCTGACATGGGTTACCTTACGGTGCATTTAATGACAAATATAGAAGTGGCCTTTTCTCTTACCACAGTCACAGAGTAGTGATCCTTTAAAATACCTGTGGGGATTAGCATAGACAGCAGAGCAGTGACACAAAGTTTAGTGCAATGCAAGTATCATCTGTCTGTATTTAATCAGATCCAAGACCAGGAAACTCAAACTGCTAATTGCATCTTTCCTACTACTGCAAGAGAAATATATGACTTATTATGAATATCATTTATTAATATAATGTGGTGTCTTCCTCTTGGACTGACAGCATATTCCCTTGTTGCCATGTGTACTGTATTTATAAGCCATAAACCATTTGTCTGTCACAGCTAGCTACAGGTAAGGAAACAACTTTGTTTGAGCGATGCTATTGCTGTTGGACCATATTTAGTCACTGGGGCTCGGGGTGCTTGCCTGTGCTAGACTTTAAAAGTAACACAGAAAGCTGCCGAGATTCCACACAGACCCCACTGTCCTTATATGGCACACGCTGCAGCCTCTCTGCACAGTGTATCTGCTGCTTTGTGTCTTTCCTCCTTCTCCTCCTCCTCGTCTCGTTCTCCATCCCTCCCTCTGCCTTGTCTCTCTCCCAGAGTTTTTCAGCCCTAGTTTCTCCTGCATTAACACAACTCCTTGATGTTAGCCAGAGGAAGGCCCGAGGTCCTCCATTTTGGTCTTTGCTCTGTCATCAGGTTTCACGCGCGCACACACACGCATACACTGGCGCAGTGATGTGGCCCTGGCTAACAACCAGCGGCTTGATATATTAAAGCAAATAGATTGGTGTCCTTATATAGGATGTTCCATTGGAGAGAAGCTGGAAACGGGATGCAGCAGGGGAGGGATGGAGGTCTGTTTGTGAGAGTGGAATGCGATGTGCGTAACAACAGAAGACACTTGTGGGTTGTACACAGACACACACACACACAGAAAGACTCATTCATTATGTGAATTATGAGTTATACATTTGGGGGGGAATCTCTTGGAGAGGTTGCAGTAAAGGGGGATTCCTGTGCTGGGAACAGCTTGCCTTATGAGGAGTGGGAGCAGATTGCATAATCTGTAAACCCTACAGGGTGTGGGATTGGAGCATGTAAGCCACTAGGCTCTAGTGGTTGTGTCTCTGTCAAGTAATTGTGATCCCTTTCTAGTTTTGTTTTTCTTCATGTTTCTATATGAGCCTCAGCGCAGCAAAAATGACAATAGGTGAAAAACTGAAAATACAGTACGCACCGTGATTCACAGTTTTTGATCAAGTTTGGATATGGAAAAATTATCTAACCTCATAGGAACAAATACTCAGTAGGTCTTTTTTCCCCAGAAGCTATTTTGACATTTCACAGTAGTAAAAGCACAGGTGTAAATAATAACATTACAGATGGCTGAATTCCATTGTGCATACTGGCTCTCTGTCACACTGTCATGGCTCACTGGGACACCTGACTAACAGACCCATCCTTATTGTTATTAGTAACACCTGTGGTTTTCCTACCATGACAAGTCAAATTGTGTGCTGCGATATAAACTATAACTAAAAGTCCTGTGCTCAAAATGTTACCTAATTTAAGGATAATTTACCAAAAGTACCCAATTAAGCTTTTTAAGTTTTTTAGGCTACTGGTGCATTTTAATGTCGTGTAGTGGCTCCTGGTGAAGCTTATTTTAATAACTGCTACACGCTGGGCCATTCAATCTTTAACAACACAGCATGTTTTATGATTTTATGATAACGCTATGTAAGCCAAATCTGGAAAGTAGTTACCATAGCTAGCAGAAGTATAAAGTAGCATAAAATGGAAAATAAAGTCCCATTTTTTAATATTTTTTAATTTATTGTGTTTACAGGACTTAGTTACATTCTACATAATGTGCATTGACTGTGTTTACAGGACTTAGTTACATTCTACATAATGTGCATTGACTGTGTTGACTCTTCCACTTGCAGCAACGTTTTGTCGCCGTGCCCCCGCCGGGCTGCTCGGTGCGCGTGCCCGCTGCCTCCGGCCCCGCTGGTGGACGGATGCCGCGCGCCGCCGCCGCACGATGCTGCAGGAGGAGGGCCAGCGCGCGCGGCTCCACCCTCGCGCAACAGTGCGCCGTTTAAATGCTACGGCTCCTAATTTGACGGGGGTCATTTGGACTGTTCGTTTTCTGGAGTACCTCGCCAACGCGGGCCTGCTGCGAACCCCGACTGTCCGAGTCCGACGCGCGCCCCCCCACGAACACACATTTCTTCGCATCATGTACGTATTTAATTTGCTGTGACGTTTTAGGCTCGTTGTACGCGGCTGGCGCCGCAGTGCACCTGTCGTCCCTCTCACACTTTGCTAACTTTAGCGGCGTTTGAGGAAGAGGAATGTGTGTTGTTATAAACACGGGGACTATTCCTTCACTGGTACAAGGCTGTTTAAAATCTGATCACGCTGAGCTCATTGGCTCATTACATTTTTGCCGGCTCATTCAAGAAAATGAGACTATTTTGGGCCCCGGGCAGGTGCTCAGGTGTGCAGCACGTCATGCACGGAGGCTGTTAACTAACGCTCGTCATTTAAAGCAGAAGTGCATTTGTGCATTTCATCAGGTGCACGAGAATGTGTGCTGCATTCACTGCGCTAGGCTGCAGTGAGGAAGTCTGAACATCTCGGCAGAGGCAAGGGCATGACTAACCATGGAGTTTCCTGTTCTCCAAATATGGCTGCATAAAGCTGCTTGTCTCTGAGGCTGTTGTGGCCGAGGATGCAGACGCTACAGTGAGAAGTGAGTCCTGACAGTTTTCACACGCCACCAATGAAACCTCTCAGTGGTGCTTTTGAAGGACTTTGTTTAACCTTTCCGGATAGCCGGCTTCATTTTATTGTCTGTCCTCCCCATGACACTAATGACTCGTTCAGCGATATCCACACTTTCTTTTTGCCCACATGTGAAATGTTCATTGGCTCAAAGGAACCTTGGCATTACTCTCATTTAACTTAACTACGCTGGGGAGTACTTCTCCTAGCACACTTCCACTTACAGAACATGATAAACTGGTTCAGGCACAGATGCCCAAATGCCTAGATAAAGAATGTTTGTGCTTCGAGCTGAGCACCTTTGACTTATCACGTTTAACATCAAGTCATCTCTGATGACTTGATGTGCGTTTGAGAGTTGTATTTAAATGGACAGTTCTGCAGCCAGAGACCAAGTAGGGCATTTTCTCTAATGGCACAAACCAAGTGTCATCGTTAGCCTATTTAACTCTCTCTGATTTAATTATTCCCATGATGTAATCCTCATCATTGTACAAAGGCATGGGAATCCTAATGTGTCACCCGGGGTTTATTAACAAAATGATAACAGGAATAAGGTTTTTTGAAACCAAGCCAAGAGAGGAAATGAGTAAAATCATTCACAGGCCCTGCAGGTCAGCCTCTCTCACCCGAAAATAGAAAGGCCACTCAGTCTCCTGGGTGACATTTCCACTTGTTTATTGTTATTCTAAATAGAGAGTCTAAATTAAAGTCATTGTTATGGGATTAGATTTGTATTATCATTTTTTTTTCTTCTCAGCCTTGGTGTGATACGTGCAAGAATTGTGGCCAGCATAGGAGGATAGTGAAGGATTTCACTATCTTAACAGAAATGCGATTTTGCTTTGAGTTGATGCTTTTGCACAGAAATAAGTAGGCCAGTGAGTTTGTTTGCGTCCCAGTGGTGTTGTGAGCTCAAATTAATAGAATCTTTTCTGTAATCTGGTGTAAAGGAGTATGGGGTAGCTCGTGCACATGGTGACAAACGGAGCCTTGTGATGGCTATGAGCCCTCGTCATCCTTTGAATTTCCAGTCGGTCTGTATCAGCCTGCTATCCTGTCAACCCCACCTCAGACAGCTGTCTTCAAGATACGCTGCCTGGGCACGAAGCTGTGTTGACACAACAGAGAGAGAGGAGGCTTTACCAAGGCATCAAGCCACAGTGGTGAGGAAAGTTAAAGGGGGTGAGAAGGAGGACCTTGACTGGCTGCATGCACTTTGGCAAATGGAGGGGAGTGTCAGGAAAAGTCTGTTTACTTTTATCTGCAGAAATAGTTGATCATCAAAGCATCAGCCTGTCCCTTCCTTGTTTCCTCAGAGCCATGCTCAGCTCTCTGGACTTTACAAATAGGAAGCGTGTGTCTCTGTCTCCAGTTAATATTTATGCATTATGTCTTTCAGTAGTTTCTGGGTGGTTTGATTTGGCTGGTTCCTGGGGTACGTTTATAGGCTTTCTCAGGAGGCCTTTTAAATATTTCCAACTCAGTTAAAGTATGTGCCAGTCTCAGTCTGAAGAGGACTGCAGAGAGGGGCTGCAGTAACAACCTGTGGACAGGAGTGACTCAATGTCTGTAATCCAAGAACCACTAGGTGTTCTACTCTGTAGTTCAGAGGCCAGTCTAATTTGACACATGATATGGTTTAAGTGTAACTGACTGGACCAGCTTTGTTTGGTGGCAGATTCAGACAAAGTGCAGAACAGGTTAGGTTCAGGTACAACTCCTTGACCTATTGCGTTTCCCACTGCAGACATGGCTGAGTCCCAGGCACTTGTTCATAATTGAGCCACTGCCCATCGCATTTAAAAATGAGTGCCGCTAGGGGCCCATATGAAGCATGATTGTTAAAGCCCCGGGTCCCCCTCAGGCTCTTTGCCTCGCTGTTATCATTTTGGAGTAAACGACGAGGCCCGCAAGAGACATACTATTCCCTATATGGACTTTGTTTGGGAGTTCACTTGCCTTGCTGTTTAGGTCTGCAGAAAAGAGTCCTGCTCCAGAGAAGCGGCCCATATATGGTCATCACAGCACGAGACTGAAGCCTCCAAGCAGAGAGAGAGAGAGAGAGAGAGAGAGATGGAGGAAGACATGGGGGGTGGGGGGAATTTGATGTTTTCAATTAAGTACTGACTTAATGATTGAGTATGACTAAGTGCCAGTGAGCATCAATGGTTTGGGGATATTTCAGATAAAGCTGTTTACAAAATGTACCGGTCTTTGTTATATATTTGTGAGCGAGTTCATTAATATCAATGTCCCTGCCTCAATCTGTTTATCTAAATTAAGGAGATGAATTGTTTGTGCGTCTCCCCTACAGTAGGGGGGTGGAGGGCTGTGAGAATGACTGCACTCTGGAACACCCGGATGGATGAAACATGTTGTCTCTTTGAGTTATAGTCACAGTCAGGAGGCAACCTTAGTTAAGCATATCTCCCATACCAAGAGACTCATCATGTACTGCAGTGTTTAGTTAACCCTGTGTGCAAGCTGTTGTATGAAAAACA
Source organism: Gadopsis marmoratus (assembly GCA_036023855.1). NCBI lineage: Eukaryota > Metazoa > Chordata > Actinopteri > Centrarchiformes > Percichthyidae > Gadopsis > Gadopsis marmoratus. The sequence goes on along the minus strand of JAVQJF010026508.1, from coordinate 4,634 downwards.
CAATACTTGCAGCAGGGTTTTATTTATCTATATATTCAAAGTTTGAGTTGTGAACAGTTTCTCTTTTGCATCGCTGCAATATCATGTCCTGTAAAATGGTAACATTCTGTTGAAACCTAATTTCATCTCTATTGATTTCCTGCCTTGCTTTGCTCCCTCGTGCCTGGATTATTTCCTTCATTTAGTTCCTTCCTTACTTCCCACCTCCCTTCCGTCTTGGCTTCCTGTCTCGTTCCCTCTTTTCCAATGTCCAATTAATTTTCTCCTTCCAACAGTTGGTCCTCCACCTTCAGCCAAGATGTCCAAGAAGGCCCCGAGTGAGGACGAGAAGTTCCTCTTTGTTGACAAAGACTTCCTGAACAGCCCCATGGCTCAGGCTGACTGGTCGGCCAAGAAGCTGGTGTGGATCCCATCGGAGAGGCATGGCTTCGAGGCGGCCAGTGTGAAGGAGGAGCACGGTGACGAGGTGCTGGTGGAGCTGGCTGACAATGCCAAGAAGGTGACAGTCAACAAGGATGACATCCAGAAGATGAACCCGCCCAAGTTCAGCAAGGTGGAGGACATGGCTGAGCTCACCTGCCTGAACGAAGCCTCCGTGTTGCACAACATCCGCGAGAGGTACTTCTCTGGCCTTATTTATGTAAGTATACAGTAAAAACATGTAAATGCTCCCACGTTCCTTTACTTACAACAATGTGTAACTTCCAACAGATGTTTGTATGTATATATTCATTGTGACTTTCTGTTGACATTATTGATTCCCTAACCCCTAATCCTAATTTGAATGATTATATTAATGATTATGCAAATGCTGACCCTCGATAAGCCTGTTCAAGAACAAGTCCTTATATTTATGGATTATTACAGTATTTCAGCCTGTATCATTGCTTTGTTGTTTAAGTCCTCCCAATTCTAGACATACAAGAACACAAACATGCACCAGAAGTCCTCACACACCCTTATCTTCCCCGTTATCCTTTCTCTCAGACGTACTCTGGCCTGTTCTGCGTGGTGGTCAACCCCTATAAAATGCTGCCCATTTACTCAGAGAAGATCATTGACATGTACAAAGGGAAGAAACGACATGAAGTCCCCCCTCACATCTACTCCATCACTGATAATGCCTACAGAAACATGATGCAAGGTAAGATGTTTCCACCGCTCCTATCTCTTTGTGATAGCCCTGTCTTTATGGAATTCCTGTTATCCCACTCTTTTGTAATGTAAGGTTTCTCACACATTACATAGACTTGCAAATCACAAACTGGAACCATAAAAAAAATATGTATCCAGAGTTCTACCTTTATCTGCTCTGTGCTAACCTGCCAAGTACATCCTGTTATAGGCTGCAGCATCCAATAACTGATCAAATCAAATGAGTGAACTGAGGCATGACAAAGCAACGTATGCGCTGGTGTAACTCATTGACAGCCGCCACAAACGGTTTATGCAGTGAGTGCAGTTGCAAACTGCTGGCCTCGTATGTTTTCCAGTGATCTCTGACTAACTGAAGTACGTGTGTTTGAGCTGTGGTTATCAGCTGTCAAAGGTCTCGTTCTTGTCTGGGCGATGACAGCTGGCAGCATTTAGTGCTGTCATGTTGACAAAGTGGTTAACAAAAACCACAAACTAGCCAACGCTGTCAGGCTCCGCATGAAAGTCTAAAAGAGTTTTTTTTTTTTTTTATGGCCTGTTTGAGAGTCAGTGTCTTGTAGAGGTGACGATAGTGGCCTTGGCAGAGTTGTGCTTACAGTAAATGGTTCTTGGATAACTGTGCAGTGATACGACTTCAGAGCAGCTGCTTTCCCATAGACTCTGGTGCGTGTGCCTCCAAGGGGTCGTGCCCACTGGACTTGATGTTGACGTGAGGATGTCCTCTCAGAGGAGTTGACATCTTTATAGAGCGATGGGTGGAGGGCAGTAAAACATTTCCTGTTTCTGCAGCCTCCACTTCCTCATTCAAATCTTCTAAATGTATTTTTCCCCCCCCTTCTTGGTCTGTGTAAATACCAAAAAACTATTTCTTGTGCGAGAAAGGAGAGTTTAAAGGCCCAATTAAATGGGTTTGAGATTGTACTTTTCCTCCTCTGTTTGGATGAGTTTCCCAATGAAGCAGGATGTTTGGAAAGGACGAGAGCTCGAAAGGAAGTGGGATTGTCCAATCTTCCAAAACCATGCCACCAACCTCTCTGGCTGCAAAGAGAGCTGCCAAAACTGATAGTGTTGTAGTTGCACACGTCAAATACACACCTAGAAACCGATGATAATGCTGCTAGTTCCAGCTAGCCAGCTAAGGTCGGACATGACGGAAGAGATTGCGTGGGTGGATCACTCCATAATCGATGATCAAATTCTCCTGAATGTAACTTTTCAACACAACATTTGCAATATGCAAATATATGTTTTGACATATATGTGGCACACATACTGGTGGATAGCAAAAAAATCAGACCAGGGATATAAGATAACAAGGAATAAGACACTCTTCTTGGCATCTTCAGGGTTTTCACAAACTTGTTGCTTATCTCTACATCACATGCATATGATTTAATTTAGGTCAACTAATAAAATGCTCAGTTGTGTGCACGTAAGAACACTCGTATTGCTATTTTGTCAATTTGTTTTACTTAAACCACCAGTACATAGACGATAACTTATGTAATCAGAGATAGATATTTTAACTATCTGCCTCTAATGAAATGGATAGTACTAGTAGAAATGTTCATGAGCACGGAAACTGACTCATTAATGCGTCACTCAGTCAGGATGATAAAAAGAAAAGCCTCAACTCACTTTTTCAATATACTTGGACAGCTCAACTCCCTCTAACATTTCACTGTCATATGAATGCACATTCCTAGTTTGAGAAAAATACATTTTTGTGCTCTCAACACTGATCATTGATCTAATATATTGGAATATATTGCTGCTACCTACTGTACTGATGTTGGCACTTTCTGGTCATCTTTTACCTGTAACACACACAGGCTTTGAAAGTGCATTCAGATACACTATGAAAGCTAACGTTTGAGCTTCAAGATCAATTTCTTAAGCGGCCTCATTACGTTACTGTCTCTGTATTGAGAGGTGCTGAAATTATATCAGAAAAAAATCTGAAGCTCCTAGAAATGGCCGCTCATGTGAAAAGAACATGCCTAAGAAATGCAGCTGCAGCAATAGCCAGCTCATCAGATTCAATGTTAAGATTGTGTACAATTTCCTTAATTCTTTTGGCATTGTCATTTTAAATATCCTAAATCAGTTTGGGTCTTTGATAATGTGGGTTCATGCTTGATGCTTTCTCTGGCTTTAAGAACGGAACTGTCACTAAAATGTGGACATTGGAGGATTTTAAGTTCCACCAGGCCGGAACACAGGATACCAATGTATTTACCGCGGCAGCTATGGTGTGTAAACACGGTGTCGCATGTAAACAAGAAGTGGATTTATTGGTGTTTGTGTGGGTGTTTGGATTACACTTCTTCAGCTCATCCCTGCAGAAGAACCCATACAGCTGCAACGTGGAGACCATTTTCAGACTATGGGAAAATTGCACACTTCTGTTAACGTGAAAAATAGTGTGTTTTGATATACTGCATTTCTGTCAGACTAAACAAATCAGACTCAGCTTAGGCTCATAATGTCAGATGTAAATTGATATTTAAGCTTGTGGACCACCCATTCAGTTTTCAAATGTAAAACATGGCTTTAAACTGCTTTTTCCAACAGTGAGTCAGCAAAAACAATGACAGCATTGTCAGCCAAAGGATAGACTATAAAATTGAGGCAATTAATACTTATGTAATTATTTAAACTTATTTAATCCCAAACCTTTTTTTTAACAAGCAAGCTTTGTTTTTGAGTCTTGAAGCGGTTTCACAGAATAATGTATATCCAAGAGCTGTAAAGCTTCGAGATAGTCTGACAGTCTTACTGCAGTATAAATGCTTTCAAGAGTCCTCAAATACCAAATATGGATTAGACAAAATGTGGGCATCTATAAACCCCATTTGAGTCTGTATTGTATAATATTGTGGCATGCGGGGAGTTGTTATTGATGCATTAGTGGGATTTCCCGTGAAGTAGTGACTAATGTCGCTAAGAGTTCGCATGTTAGAGTGGAAGTGGTGCATAACTACAGCAAAGCCAGATAACTCTCCTAAGCTTTGAAACATTCTTCCTGCGGCCTTGGCTGACATCCCATTTCTACGAAATCGGGCCTCAGTCTTTGATGTCCAGGAGATAAAAATATGAAATTCCCATAGAGTTTGCCCTGAAACGTTTCACTGCAACAGATGACTGATGCATTGTTTGTCGTCCTCCCACTGTGTTTACAGTGCCTTGTCAGACAGGTGCAAAGACATTGACACTCCATGTAATCTGATTTGGGGTTTTTAATGAATCAGTGTCAAAAAAAATTACCTTTCCAAAAAAAAAAAAACCCTGCCTCTTCTCTCTGGCTCAAGACTGAGTGTTATCTTTGCTAAATGTCTCTCGCTCTCTCTCTCTGCCTGCCTTAATTAGGAAGTGCACAGAGGGAACAGGCTGCATTTTCTCTCTCTCTGTGTGTGTGTGTGTGTGTGTGTGTGTGTGTGTGTGTGTGTGTGTGTGTGTGTGTGTGTGTGTGTGTGTGT
>JAVQJF010026506.1:0-99447 GCA_036023855.1 Gadopsis marmoratus | reverse complement strand
AAACGGAGACTATGTGTTATAGTTTGTCCCAAACCCTGTACCCGTCACCTTTAATGTAAATAAAGCACTTTGGTTAATGGAATCCTGACGGTACAGTGTCGTAATTCGTGGTGACTCTTACCTCTGAAGAGCTGGAAGGTCACAATAACAATAATTCCTCATGAGCGAAACAATTAAAGCAACCTAGACCCAGAGAAGCAGCAGAAAATGGATGGATGGTTTAACCTATCGACAATGATTAATACATTGTTTTTGCTAAAACTTGCCCATGATGATGATGATGATGCTTCCTAGCTACTGTGGCTAGCAGTAATAATATTTAAGACTTTTGTAAATTAAATGTAATACTTTTAAATACCTTTTACGGTCTTTTTTGAGGAAACTAAATTATATGATTTTCAATTATTGCAGATTCCTTGACACCCAGAAGAGATAATCTACTTAAAAATACAAGAATGAAAAAAGAATGTGTTCCCACTACTGAGAAATGCACCCTTACGGGTATCCATCCTATAATTGTGTAAATGTCTAAGAATTCAAATTAAAATGAAAGATAATTAATAATGTTTCCAGGCAGTAAAAAGAACCCCTGTGAAGAACCCTGCATTAGGATTTGTAATATATCTAACAGAGACTGAGTTTGTGGGTCGAACCTGTGTCGTATCCATTTGACAGATTCATGATAAACTCGTGGGCACTAGCCAGCTTGGCAGCACGGTACATATCCTCCTCAGAGGCATCCTCGAAGCCATACTTGATGTTCTCGCGCACAGAGCGAGCAAACAGCTTACAATCCTGGCTCACCACAGCAATCTGTAAGCAAACAGGATGAAGAGGAAACGTGAGTGACGGTCTAACAGTAACTGTCACTGCTAACTCGGAGACTCTTTACAATGAGGGCAACAGCAGAATAAAGCTAGGTGAAAAGTGCAAGCAAGTGTCCTTACAATATTCCTGTGGCCAGTGTGTGATAATACAAAAGAAGTGTTAAGTGAAAGATAAAACAGGAGCAAAGGAGTGAAATTAAAGAGACTTTTGGAGGAATCCGAGTGGAGACTTTCAATGAACTGTGGTTCACCTTCCTTATATCATTATCATTGTACACCTCAGGGCTAATTTCACTTCATTTCCGTTTTATGGTTGCAGAAATCACTTATGTATTTTTCATCTTGAATTTTAGTCAATTTTTGTGGTACAATGACTTGAGAAACCCCTTAGGGTGGCAGTACTGCACCCACCCAGGTTGTAGTATATTGTGCCTTTATTCATCTGCATGTCTAAAAAAAAAAAAAAACTGCAGTAATTAAGATTCTTGATTCCCAGTTTTTTAAATAAAGGGGGTTGGATAGAAGAGTTAGAATTATTTTCCCAAAGGAAAGATCCCAACAGGCTGAAAAGCTCCTTGCAGTCTTTACTGGTGTTGTTTTCACAGTAATATTGGACTTTAAAGATAAAACATGCTGTTTTTCATGGTGAAAAATATTTCATATAAGTGATATGTTTTCAATGTGATTATCTGAGGCCAAGGGGAACAACAGAATTTGCGTCAGACTTCATTGCGTTAGAACATCAGCTTCACACCTTGAGTGGGCCTTTTCTGTGACCAGGCAGTCAAGGTGACACAGGCTTAAAGTACCAAACAAAGGATTTATTTTCAATAAGAAATCAATAACTAAAGGAACTGCTTTAAGAACAATGGGGCCCTTAAAAGAGGTCAAACAAAATTAACTCTATTGTGAAAACCAGTTAACAAAACAAGGTGTAAACTTAACTAATCGACCTCCTGAACGAGGCCTGAGGGAAACCGATAGACTAAGAGATCAAACCAATAAACACCTGCAGGGGAGGACAGCATAACCCCTCACTAAAACTCCACCTACAGAAACCCTAATCCCCCCCCTAGCTGACAGAGTCTTGGTATAGTCCTTGGGTGGGGCCTCAGCATAGAAGTCTGGCTCCGCCCTCAGGCCAATTGTTTGTTGGACCAGGAAGCAGCGCTCAGCCAGGTAAGTCAGAACTGTAACTGTGTGTAACAGCCGTTCTGCCCGCTAGTGGCCACAAATTACTTAACACAGCTTTAAAAGGTTCCTTGTGGAGTTTTCTTGTCATAAACAAAAGTTATGTTTACATTCAGCGTTACCTGAGTGCTCATGCAAACTGCAAGCACAGTGGCGACCGACTCATGGCAACTTTGCTCCATAGTGATACTAGCAGCCCTTTAAGCTTCCTATTGTCAATGTCAGCTAAATGCTTCAAAGATTCAAATACAAAATGGAAGAAATGTCTTGTGATAACCCGCCTTGTCATGTAGGTACTGGTCTTTGTAGTTTTGCAGAGGTTTCCCATCCAGTAGGATCTCCCCTGCTTGGGGCTGGTAAAATCTCTCCAGCAGCTTGACGCAGGTGGACTTCCCTGATCTGTTGAGACCGACAAGGGCAGTGATTTGGCCTGCCTTTAGCTCCAGAGACACATCCTGGTAGAAGAGAGGAAAAGAGTGAATTAGTAAAGAGTCTCGTGCAGTAAAATAACTTGTATTGTAAAGATGACAATACAACGCACTGGAAATATAACGCATACATACCTTGAGCACCAGATTGTTTTCATATGAAAATGAAACATTTTTGAACTGAATGTGTCCCTCAAAATTTGGTGGGGCCAAAGTGCCCTCTGGAGATACTTTAGGTTTGCGATCCAAATATTCAAAGACCTTCTCAGAGGCACCAATTGCCTTCATCACCTCCGGGTAATAACGCATGACAGCCTGGAAAGCAGGTGGTAGAATGAAGCACTTTTTAATTTGACTAAATTACATATTTTCTTTTGAACAAAATAAATCAGCAACTTATTAAGTTCTGCAGTAGGTGGAAACAAGTGACATAAATTCCCTTTATCTTGGGCTGTGGCTCACCTCAACAGCAGAGGCAAACTGTAGCTCATAGAGGACGAATGACACCAGGTCTCCACTGCTAACGGCCCCTCTGGTCACAAGAGTCCCTCCATAGTACAAAATACACACCTTCAGCGCCAAAGTGGTCATCTGGGAGGAAATAAACAATGGTTGACACGTTAAATAATATTTAATTTATTCCCAGCACTTTAATGTGCACAAATTGGAGGAATTAATGGCGTAAGCTGGGGTATGTTTGTAGTTTGACTTGAAGCTGTTATTGTTCAGCTGTAGTTGTTGCCACTCTCTTGCTCTCCCTGTTGCCCAGATTTAAAAACGTTAAAATTTCTCTCTGTATTTTATTTTCTGCATGTATTTTATTGCAGTTCCTGGCAGTAAACAACCTTAAACGTAAATGGTAGAGTGTGATAAACACATCTTCAGGCTTTAAAATATCCTGTTGGCAATCTCTAGGTGACACTGCAGATACTACATGCATATTTTGCAAAATTCTCCAGGTTAACCCCCACTGTCTCATACTCGCAGACAAACATTATGCTAAGAAATCATTGCACACTTTATAAACGGGACCAGTAGTCAACTCACGCTGGTAGTCCAGGTAGATGCTGCATAGGCTGCTGCTTCCTTTTTATTAAGGGTGTAAGTGTCCTCCAACCGCTGTCTGTACCTCTCTGTCTCACCATCCTCGTTGGCAAAACTCCTCACTGTCTTTATGCAGGAGAAGGTCTCTGTGGCCACCTGGTTGGCCTTAGCCAGTGACTCCTGAACCTTTGCAGCAATAGTCTGAAGCAAAAATTGACTGAATTTGTGAAAATTTGATATTGTGCAAACATGACTGACAGACGGATTCATGATCACAGCTGCACTGGAAATATTTTAAGATTTTTCTCCCGTGCCTGGGGATGCATTCAAAGATTACTTTGGCCACTTGAGGTCAGCACAATTAGCTGTAAGCTAACAAAAACGGACATATTATCAGCTTGTCAAGATGTTTAGTCGACACAGTAACATGTTTCTGTCCTTTTTAGCTCTGTAACTCCTGAGGGAAATATATGTCTCTCTTTAGCTGTTATTACGTTCACCTGCTAGTTAACATTATCTGTCTGCTGTTTGGTGCTGGGCAGGTAGCGTACAGACCATTAATCATAGCTTTGTTGCTGAAAACAGCTGCCTGCTACAACTGAAAACAGCAGATGAAGTATTGATATTGATCAGAGCAGCTTTAACGAATATGGGACATTGAGGGAACCTGTCTTTACCTGATGGAAATGTCCAGTGAGCTCAGGTATGACCCAGATGATGGGCAATCCCATGCAAGCGAGCAGGGACATATTCCATGACTGGCTCACCATGAAGAATAAGAGGAAGCCAAAACGCGCCGTGTACCACATCACAAGACTTAGTTTCTCACTCAGGGCCTCGCTCATGTCGTTGGTATCCGTGGTAACGCGGGATACCAATTCACCTGAGAAAAGAGTTGCTCATCAGCCTTGTCGTAAGGAATTGCATCGCACACAAATACCTGCCCACACAAATACTGTCAGGTGTATCTAATAGGAAGTTCAGATCAATAAGAAAACTGAGTTTGGCCTTCATGAAGTGTTTTAAACATGTACCGTTAGCAATTTACCTGTCGGAGTGGCATCAAAGAAAGCAATCTCCTGTTTCAGCACAGCCTGGAAGACGGATCCCTGCACCGAGGTGTGTATGCTGCTCATGGTGACGTTGTACGTGAGGTCACATATAAACTCAAGCACAGCGCTGAAACATACAACAGAGAACACATGTAAAATACCCAAAATATCACTACAAGGATATGATTACACTCCCACCTCTACTTTCAATTTTCAAGTTATCATTAAATTGAACAGTTTCATTTATGTACAAATATTTAAAAAGCAACAATTGTATAAATTCTTAACTTCTCTAAAACCAGATATAAAAAAAATAATCAAAAATCAAACTGTGCCACTAAAGTTGGGGTTTGATAACATTTTACTGACGCTGGCTTAAATCTGACTCCAGTATCAAAACCACTTTTTGAAACTCTAAACCCAAAAACTAAAAGTGAAGTTTTGCCAGGTAGATCACACATTTACTGTTGAGCTAAATTATGACCTGAAACATTGCTTTTCCTAATAAAAAGAGAGATGAAGATAAAGATTTGAGATTGGCCCTTTCAAGTCTCTGAGTTTGACAATTGTAGGTATTATACAAAGGTAGAACCGGTAACTCTTCAACTAGTTTGTAACAAAGGTTACGTTACCTGGCAATAGTCATCAGCGTCATGACTGTGATGGCGTCTGTGAATGCATCAGATGCGTCTTCACTCATGATCCAGTCCGCCACACGACCAGTGTACTGAGGAACAGCCATCTCACCTGAGGTCAGAGTTTCACTTTATCACAATGTTGTCTAACTGCCGTTGGATTGACCTAAAGAGTCAACTGGCTGTTGATGGATGACGCTACCTTTTTAGATGCTCACTTATCTAGTTTTGCCCCCTAGTATGATTTAATTATACTGACATTTATTGAATTAGGTAACCAGGGTGTATGCAGGAATCATGAAGTTAAATTCCAGACCCTTTAAGACCATTTCAAAACAATTGGGTAGCAGGCAGCACAGCAAGAACTGCAGGAAATAACTCTAAAACTTTGTAGCTGGGTACAAGGTTTTGTCTCGCTTACCATAAGAAGAGAGAAAGACGAGAAACAGCACAGCGACAAAGCGCCAGACGTAAGGCTGCATGTATCCCACCAGTTTCTTCAGAGAGGCCCCGGTGGCACCTGTGGGCTTCTCAGAGGGCGCCCTCGTGAACAGAGAGGAGATGTATCGACCCCAGGAGGCCAAAAGAGATGACACGTATCGACTCCAGTAGAGCCATGCCACCACTGTCACAGCATAACCCTGTAACACCTGCAAAACAAACGGCAGGTTTAATACACAGATTCCAGACACATACTGCATGAAATAAATCATTTGATGCTTCAGATGATTCTGCCAATAGGATGAAAGCAAAAGCATTTCTAAAATGGTGGATTTCTTCGTCTGTTCAGACTGGTTTGGTTTTGGTTTCGCTCTTGTTGCGGTCTCAGGCTCAATAGCTTCACTGCAAAAATATGTATAACAACCATAACAAATATTTTAATTGTGCTGTGACAGGTTATCAAATCTTTACTTGGCACAAATATGGTAAATATTTCTATAAAGTTAATGCTACATCTTTCTAAAACAAATAAATGTGGGTCCAAAACATCTTAGCAGGTGCATCACGGGCCCTGCTCTAGATCTGTCACCACCAGCAACATACTAACACACCTAAAGAAAGAAAAAGGTGTTAATAAAAGTGCCTGCTATTGTGTTGGTGCGATCCATCCTGCAACTAACCGTAGATTCAACAACAACAACGGCAGCATAACAACCAGCAAAACGCAGCCACCCACCCTCTCCCAGGAGTGCCACCCCCACAGCTCCTCCACGGTGGACTGCCCCAGCGCCCTGAGAAGAGTGGCGTACACCGGGAAGTGGAAGCACAGGACCCCGACGCTCTTCAGCCCCGCGAAGCTGCCCATCCGTGGCAGGCTCCCAGAGTAGGTGAGGGTCAGCAGGACGAGGAGGCCAGCCCGGGTCAACGCGCCCCCCCACAGGGTGATGATGGGATGGGAGATGAGGAGCGGTGAGAGCTGGGCCAGGCGGACGGCGCGCACCACACACACATCCAGGCACACGAAGAGCAGGGGGAAGAAGTAGCTCATTTTCTGCATAATGCTGCGCAGCTCTGCGAAACACAAAAGGTCAGGCAAGGTCACACAAACACACACACAGAGAGTCAGGTTTAACTTGTGATATGAACAGAAAACCTCCAAAAACAAACAAAAACACATGGCTGTCACCTGAGGGCAGAAGCACGTGGAATGTACCCATTTTGTAACTATATAAACTGGAGCTGTACTTTGACAATGGTGGCAACTTTACTTTCAGTTTTGCTGCAGACTGTGTGCTGTTGCTGCGCCACTGTCCCCCCCCCCCCCCGCTGACTGTCGACTGCAGCGCCAAGAGACGCGAACACGAAGGAGCCAAAGCGCTCAGACAAACGCAACGTTACCGTCAGTACAGCGCTAGTTGTTACCGTCTCATGCTACCGCACGTTAGCCCGGCTTAGCTAGTTAGCTAGCATTAGTTACGGTGCAGTTCGAAAAATCCCAACTTACATTTGTTGCCTTTCGACGAGCCGACTTTGACCGCGGCCGCGCGTTTAATATTCGCCCGACGAGCTGAAACAACGTCGGAACAATGTCCAGCCGGCTGCTCGTCCAACGCGTCGACAGACAGACGGCTCCCAAACTGTTAAACTGAAAGCGAAAGTAACGACAGAGAGAGAGAGAGAGAGAGAGAGAGAGAGAGAGAGAGAGATGTAGTGTTGTTAGGCGGAAAGTCCCGTCCATGTCCGACGCACGATGGCGGCACCGGCGCAGAACTGACGCACACTTTGCTCCGAGCAGCAGCGCACTTCTTCCACTCGCCGCTTTCACAAAACACACGGTCGCCTACGTCGCGTGTGACACAGCGCGGTGGGAACAAACTACAGCAGCGTGGCGTAAAAACATGGTATAAACCGGGACCGATCTCCAAACAGTCCAACAGCGACGCCGTGCGACAGGGAGCCGGAACTGCCACAGCCTGTACACTATCGCCCACATGAAAAGGTCTTTATATCCGGTCTGTGCTGCTGTCACCACATGACAGTGGTCACCAGTCCTGGAACATTTGCAGTATAATGGGTAAATACTTGTATTCGGCTCCTTTGCATAAGCAAAACAATACTGTGGAGAGTACTCCACTGCAGGTAAAAGTTCTCAACATGGTCCTCAAAAGCTCACTTTTATCTTATGGCTTTCTCTTAGCTGATGGTACTGTTGTAACTGTTTCAATTATTTTATCTTGTTTTATATCTTGTGTTTTGGATCGCATTAACTTGTATCATTGCAAAGCACGTTGTAGCTTCAATTTTTGAAACTTGAAACTGAAAGCTGTATAAAGTTATTATTTTGCATGAGCTAAATATAAACTAGATTTTGCTTCTCTGCAGCGCAGAGCCACAGAGTACTGCCTGCCTTAGTTGCCACTGAATTTTAGTGGTTCAGATTCCTTTACACACGTGCAATTAATAAAACTATACTAACCAAAAAAAAACAAGTGACGGGCAATGAACCGGAGTCTTGTGCTGGCCCCCGAGGGTGCGTGGCCCCAGGAGAGTTGCCTGCTTTGTCCTGGTTGGGTGTCCTTGCCTTGTGATGTGACCCGTTAGGACCTCTGAGGGAAAGAAACAGCCAGCAGAAACTTTGCACTGCCTGATGGCTTCCCTGCTTCCATGTTAGAAGGATGTGATGAGCAAAGCTATAAATGTTGTTGCTGTTTTAAGCACCCTGTTTGCAAGCCCCTATAAATCACTTATACTTAGAATATGTTTCCTTTTTATGAATATTTTGAAAATACAATATACATCTTCTACAGATTCACTGTGAAAGGAGTGCATGTTTTATTAATGTCGCCCCTGCCCGCTTACCAATAAAGGGGTTTACATTTGTCACATTTCAAATGTAATTCCACAAAATCGTGATTTCCTCCGTTTACTTCTACAATGGTTTCATTTAAATAAGTGTTTGAGGCCAAAAGAGGCCAAATGATCCGTTTTGCAAAAAAAAAAGCAATGGTTAGAGGAAAAAGTCCCGCAAAAAAAAATAAATAAATAAAAACATGTGTAGCAAAACTTTGTTTTTTGCTTCTTTTCCTGTCCCATTAATTATGTCTCGACTCCCCCTGATTTATCTCCTGACCCTTTGGAGGGGCCCAGCCCCTAGGTTTGGAACCACAGGACTAAAATACCGAACTGTGTCTAAAGTAGCGCAGCTCTACTTCACACAGCTAAAACGGTAAAATGGTGCAATATGGATGTTAATATTCTACATATATAATATTTACTATGTCAGTCACAGGGGGCCATTTTTCAACATAAGTTAATTTGCTTTAAACATTTCCTCTACTTCTGTACTTTTGTTATTATGGGATGTACTTGTAATGGGAGTATTTTTAGATTTCTGTATCGATACTTTTACTTGAGCAAAGGATCTAGATACCTCTTCTGCCGCTGCTGACAACATTATTATTGTATATGAGTATTATTGTCGCTGTGTGACAGTCACCCCCCCTTGTCTTTATCTGTTTATCTGCTGCTGAACGACAGAACACGAACTTGCGTCGTTCGCCCATGAACGCCAGTGCGCATGCTCGGACATGGCAGCTGCCAGTGGGAATCTCCTCGGATCCGACGGTTACGGATATTTAGCCAAATAAAAGCGCGAGCTGACCGACCGACAGATGTTGCGTTCCACCGGCGGAGCCATGACGGAGTGAACATCCAGCTGCAGCTGCAGAGGAGGAGGAGGAGGAGGAGGAGGGGGGGAAACCAGCGAGCTGATCTGGATGGAACCGACGGGTCTACGAGACGTTTTCAAATGTATAACACTCTGTAAGCAAGCACGACATTACACGTCTTTGCCGTTTCTTTCTTTCTTTAGTTTTTGTTTTTTTTTAAAGGCATTGTCGTAGTTCGGCCCTGCAGGGACAGATGCAGGGAGTTACTGCACGCGAAGTTGGCGAGATGTGGCCGCAGTGACTTGCCCCCGTCGATGAGCGTCAGGCCTGCGACGCCTGCTGCTTCTGCACGAGCTGCAACAACATCTGGATTCAGACACTCGGCTTCCGTTAGAAACCGTGTTTTTAAGTTCGGTTTAAGGGTCTGACGGGACAAGCAGGCCGAATGCTAATCACTGAATATGCAGGGGGTTTTTGTTGTTGTTGTTGTTGTTGTTGTTTTGCTTGATGCAAAAGACTCTAACAACCAGGTTCTTGTGTTTCAGCCATTGCAGCAATGGAGGATATTGGTCTCCTTCCCAAACCCACCAATGACCCGCCCGTGCACAGACCCACGGTCACAGAGAGCATTGAGCTGCACCACATCCCACCAGGTGTGTATGAGTTCAGTCAGCCTGTGATGATGATTCTGTTTTATACAGAAAAAAAACACATCAGTTATGTCTCAGCATGATGCGTGTGTGTGTGTGTGTGTGTGTGTGTGTCGTCCAGACCGTCGGCACGTCACTGATGCAAGCAGGAAGTCTGGACCGTCCAGGAAAAGGTCCCACTCGGTCACGGTAGCAGAGCCGCAGATGATTCCCCAGTTTCCCCCCCAGAACGCTGGTCCTCTGGGCGCCGACACCAGTAAGTAAGTGTGGTGAAGCCGTGTGTACAGTGGATTTAACAACTACACCCACATTTTGAAAGGGCTCGCTAGTCTGCAGGTGGTGAGGAAGAAGAAGTATGATGATCTGATCCTGTTCTAGTTGTCAGGTGGCATTTAACTGCTGCGACACGAAAACTGTCACCGCATCTTAGTTAGATGCAGAAGTTTGTTAATGCTAGATTTTTATCCTGTTGAATCCTATTATTACTCTTTTTGCTTTTTTTAATTTTTTTTTTACACCTTATTCTACGGTGGCCCTGAGAGACAACACATTCAAATAGACAAAGCACAAGCAAATGTGATGTTTTCGAGGTTAGGAAATAAATGCTAGGTTTTCAACATGTCCCGGTGTTTTGTCTACACAATCACTCACGATGAATCCATCCCATCGTCATACTTGTTTGTTGTCTCCTGGCATTTCTAGTAACAATTATAGGTGTTGAGAGTCTGGAAATGTTTGGTTCAGGTACTTTTAAAGGTACTCTTAAAAAGCCGTACGAACCCTGTGCAATGTCTGAAAATGTCTAGCTTTGTTTTGATGGGATGTGTAGATTCATGTTCCCCTAAATTAAAATGTGTGGGTTTTTTTTTTTTTCATTGTTTCAATTTTGATCAAATGAACCTGTGTATTTCAGATCACTGCTTCCAATAATGAATCCAGATGTTTGTTCCTTCAGCATTCTTTAATACAGCTGCCAAACATGGAAACACCAAATTGGACAAGGCAGGTGCTGGCAGAGCCCCCGCCAAAGCCAAAGTCACAGATCCATCAAAGTGGAAGCAGAACAAGCAGAAGCAGCTGAGGATGGAGGGTAAAGCGTACGTAAGCAAACGCAAAAAGGACGGCGAGATTGTGAGAAAACAGCCAAGAGCGGTGGGACCACGGTGCACCTCCAATGCGTGCAAAAAGGCATCGAACCGGCTTTGTAATGAAATCAACGACAGGGCCAGGCAGAAAGTGTTTGATGAGTTCTGGAACGACATGAACTGGGCTCAGAGAAAACAGTACGTAGCGGGGCAGGTTGACCGAGACCCCGTGGAAAGATCCCGGGCAACGGGGTCACAGTCGAGGAGATCGGTTTCGCTCCGTTATCACCTGATGGTGGATGGCAAGAGGAAACAAGTGTGCAAAAACATGTTCCTGTCCACTCTGGGGATAGGGGAGTGGTCTGTGCTCAACTGGGCACAGAAAGGAACAACGAAGAAGAGTGAATCAAATGAAATCAAATTAGAAAAGAGGCGGGCTGCTCCTCTGTGGCCACAACAGAACCCTGCTTCTTCTGCAGTCAATAATGCTGCGGACGTTACCCAGGGTGAGTGCTGCTTTGCTTTGTCTTTACTCTTTTTTTTCAATTGCTAAACTTTGTTGTAGGTCTTAAACAATTAGTTGATTTATCGATTAGTCAGCTGACCCCACACGTGATAATCAAATTGTTTTTCAAGCAGAAAGGACAAACATTTGCTGCCTCAAATGTGAGGATTTTATTCTGTTTTCTGTTGCATATCATTGTAAATTGATTGCCTTTAGGTGTATATCCGCTGGTTGTACAAAACAAACAAGGCATCACCTTGGACTGGGACTTGGACTCTAGTATTCTACGGATTACGTTATTAATAATTGAATTGGAAAAATAATCTACAGATGAATTGAGAAGGAAGCTGTTAGTTGCAGCCCTACTTGGTGCACAAATGTAATAATGTTATACTTTGTACCTTTAGTTTTCATATTTTAGCAGAAGGCTGTAGCTTTTGGCGTAACACTGGCGTTTCCCTGTGTTTTTGCAGAAGAAGTGAATGCCCCTGACAAAGACAAAAACAGGCCATCAGAACCAGAGGGGCCGGCCAGAAAGAAGTCCAGAGTTGCCAAGCCGCTAACGTGGAAGCAAAATCGTCAGAAGCAACTAAGGATGGAGGGCAAACCATACATCAGCAAACGAAAGAAAGACGGCACGACCATAACTAAAGCTCAGAGGTCAATGGGACCGGGATGCATGTCTAGTGCTTGCAAAAGGGCGTCCAACCGCTTTTGCGCTGACTTCAGTGAAGAAACGAGGAACGAGCTGTTTACTAGTTTCTGGCAGTGTATGAACTGGCCTCAGAGGAAGACATATGTGTCCGGATTAGTCGACTGCGACCCGGTGGAAAGAACCAGAGCACCGTGGACTCAGTCGAGAAGATCCGTCTCGATGCGGTATCATTTGATAGTCGACGGTGACAGAAAACAAGTTTGCAAAAAGATGTTCCTCTCCACTTTGGGGATTGGAGAGTGGTCAGTGCTTAACTGGGCACAAAATCCATCCGAGCAGGACGATTTGGAGGAAAACGCCAAGAAGCAAACGCAGAGGAAGTCCCGTAAAGCATCGGAGCACATATTCCTGAAGGAGTTCCTCGAGAGGTTACCCAAAGTGCCCTCGTACTGTTGCGGGATGTCCATCTCTAAGCTGTACCTGGAGCCGGTCTTCTCAAACATGTCCGAGGTGTACAGGCACTACTACAACCACTGCATAGAGAAGAAGACGCCGCCGCTCTCTCGGCAGGTCTTCTGCGCTGTATTTAAAAAGATGGATTTGGGATTGTGTGACCCCAAAAGGGATCAAGGGTGTTCTTTCGGTGCGACCGGGAATTTGTTTAATGACCTTTGGGAGGAATACTGCATGGAAAGAGGAGCACCAGGGCCACAAGCGGAGAAAGCGGGTAACCAGTAGCGAGGGATCTAGGACAAAAAGGTTCTATGATTTGAGTTTGTTGCTATGTTAACATCAGCTGTGTATCAGTATTTTTCTTTTTAATCCTCCTGGTAAATGGACCAAACCACATGCATTATGGAGGGGAGGGGGGTTCAAACGGGACAGTTGGCTAAAGATCCCTTTTCTGATTATGTGTTTACATTTTCATCACATATTCTTTTGTGTAACATTTTTTTATTATAAACAAATTATTTTCTAAACACTTAGGGGCCCCTACCAAGCTGGGGCCCTGTGAATCATCTAGGGTTACCTCCCCGTAGCGACGCCCCAGCTTACAACATGATATACAGGTGGTGGAAAGTTTAATTCCAAGACTTTGCCAAGGAGCAGATAGAGGGATGTAGATATTGAATCTATTGTCTGTTCCACTCCCCGTAGTGGAAGGTGGCGGTAATGCACCAACATTTTGGTTTTGTAATGGAGAAGGCAGACATCATTATCAGTTCAAGACTACAACAGAAATGTATAACGTGTGAAAATAAAAAACTGTACTAAAATATATTCATCTGTTAAGCTATGTCAAAGTCAAATGCAACACTACAAACTGCTTGAGTTATTTTTTTTATTTACACTCTGTGCTTCACAAAGACCAAAAATTGGGACCAAAATGTTCTAGGTTTCTTTTGTGAATTAAATAAGTAGGTAGTAGTAGGTTACAGAGTACTCATAGAGGCAGGGCACTCACGGTCAAGTTTTTTTGGGACTCCACAGCTGGGCAAAACGAATGTGTGCATGTGTGTGTGCACTTCTACACTCCTTTGTGAAGGTCCAATTCAAACCACGCCGTCCCCTCGCACCCTGCAGCTTTTTACACAGTAGAATTTACAGCTCACATACCCCGTACTGTGGGGGGCATTTTTTTTTGAGTTGAGACGCAGTAAGAGCTACAGACGCACACATGCACGCGCACATACAGTCGTCACCCTCCTATTCTTCTCCACACAGTGGCAGGAAGTTGTCCAGATATCCGCAGGGCCTCTGAAAAAAAAGAGCGAGTGAACAAAGTGGGCTGGGTGGTGGTGGTGTTGGAAGGTGTTGGTGGCGGCTGTGGTGGTGGTGATGGAACTGGGCAGCTTCACTCTGAGTTAACTGTTGCTGTGAGCCGCAGGACTAAAGCGACACCACAGAGCTGCAGATTTACAACGGTGTCGAACGCTGCGAGTCACGCAGCTGAGCTTCTGCAGATCGGAGGTAGGTTTTACCAAACAGCTGGGCCGGACTGGACTGCTGATCCCTCTGAGCAGAGGAGATAAGGCCTGCTGCAGGACCTGAATAACCCTGAAGATGCTGGCTCTGAGGACGTTTGTTCTGCTGGGGCTGAGCTGGACGTGTCGAGGTGAGTTAGCCACCCTATTCTCATCAGATTTATCCTTCTCTTGTACAAACGTGAAACACATCACTGTAGAGAAACTGCATCCTGTGGGTACAGAGAGAAATGTTGTCGTCTACGCTGAATGGTGTTAATTGGAGTGTTTTGTAGCTAAAGCCCATGAGGTTGACAAGATGATACGACTTGTCCAAACTGAAGCCCTATATTCATAAGATACTGAGAAAGAACTTAAATATCTTTTCCCCAAGTGCATTATTTTTAAATATTTCAGAATACATATGTTTTGTCAATGTCGGGGACAAAATAATTAGTTTTTTGAGCAAGTTTCACGTATGTTAACAGCTTGACGTTCTCATTCATACTGTTATATTTATGTTTTTTACATTTATGTTTATATAAATAAACACTTGTATTTTTATCCCAAAGGCTCTTTGCTGATGAAGTAAAACGCAAGAATAAAAACATCTCTAATTTCAGCTCTATTGTTAGTGCTTTTTTTTTCTCTGCTATGGTTTTATGGTCCCACACACACCTGCCAAGCCCATTGTCTGACTCCATCACATTCCTCATCGCCACTGCGACGACCTTCGACCTTTTATCAAGGCCCGGCCCACTCCATTTCCTGTTGCTATTCGCTTCTCCTGGAAACTTCCTGTTTACGTCGGGCCCATTTCCTGTTTCCTTTAACAGCCCGTATCAGGACCCACCTTCTATGGCTTGACCTGCATTGATATGAATAGTTGCTAATGCTCCGAAACAATGAGGGGTTTGAATATGTGGGTGACTTGGTCCTGCGATAAGACACGAAGTGAAAACAGTTTGCACGGTCACTTCGCTGTAGCCGTATATAATGTCAGGTTCAAGGAACAAATGAAACTGCAAGACCTAATGAAATAATGCACATTTTGGATGAATAAAATTCAGTGTGCCAATGTGAATGGAAGGGATGTTTGATTTTAACATATTTCAGTGCTGATAAAATTCAGTTTAAATAGACAAGACATGATTAATTTATGCACAAGACATCCATTAAACGTAGAGTAGATCATCTTTATTCCTCTACAAATACATTTTAATCACAATAACAATATTCCAAATTCATGTGCAACATTGTGCATTAATCTGTGTTTGTGTCCACAGCTGCTGTCGATCCGTGGGGCCAGTGTCCCATCAACAAAAACTGTAAGAACAAGTTTGGAGACGGGTCATGTGACAAAGAGTGTATGGAATCCGAGTGTCTCAGAGACGGATTTGACTGCCTGAAGTACAGGGGCCACTGCAAGTAATACACTTTTGTGTTTATATCAATTGTCATAGAACCACAGAAAAACATTTCTTGCTAAATAATGAATGTTTTCATTGGCTTTTTGTGCCAGTTAAGGTTGTCCTTTTGAATTGTTGTTTGCTGGTTTATGTGTTTCCATGTATTATATTCCTTTTAACCTCTTTTTCATTTAATAATTCGAACATTTTTCACATAAATCAACTTGTTTTTTAGGCAGGACAGTCTCTGCCAAGAAACCCAAATAACTGTTAAGATTGTTAAGGTTAATACAGTATTGTAATTTTTATCAATCAGTACCCTTGTACAAGGGAGAATTTAGTGAAATACTAAAATGTTCTAGGTGTCGACAACATAATATCTATAAGAGTGCAATAAATGCTACAGTAAACACAACACTATAGTAAGATAATCACTAATTTTCTGTTCCGACTTCTCTTACTGTGAGCATTAAAGTTAATTCTTGAACTTAGAAACCGTAGTCTGACAGCCACATATCACATCTCATGATCTTTATTGAAAGTTCTGGGCAAAGCTAGTAAGTAGTAATAATTCTTACATATGTTTATATCGCTTCATCCCTCCCCATCATGGTTCTCAGTCCGGGCCACATCCAGTACTGCCGTGATCACTACGCCAACCACCACTGCGAGCAGGGATGCGACAGCGCCCCCTGTGGATGGGACGGCAGCGACTGCTTCACAGACCAGAGCCCCCTGTGGGCCAAAGGCACCCTGGTCCTTCACGCCAACATCCCACATCACCGTGGCACCACCGTCTCCAACAGCTCCCTGCTCTGGGCGCTCAGTGTCCTCCTCCACTCGCCACTCAAACTGAGAGGCTCCGCCCCCCTCACCACTAACAGGAACTTGTTTGACTTTGACCCCCAGCAGCTCACCAACCTGCTGACTCAGGCATCATCAGCTGACTCAAATGGGTAGGTGCTGAGTGAAATGTCAAAATTTGTGTATTTGCATAGGTTGGAAACCTCTTTTGCAAGGCAGACCTGGCGGCAGCATAAAGGATCAGGCAACAGATAGAACAATACTAAAGAATGGAGTAACTTCCCATTGAATTTACAATGGTCTTGAATATAAGATTCATCACTTTAACTTCCTTTTGCAGAGTAAGTGGCTGGAGCAGAAAACATGAAGGCTTTCTTTGCCATCTCTGTCAGAAACACAGCAGATACTGTAACTGTGATGGAGCTTTGCCCAGAATGGTTTTATGAATATAAATATACCAGTGACTCAGTTGACGTATGGACAGCCAAATCTGCATTACAGAGCACAATGATGAGTGAGTGGTTTTAATTTAGTTAGTGTCTCCACATATTAGACGTCTATCATAGATCAGAGATTTCTATGTGACGGCCAAGCTTCCCCTAGAAGACTACAATAAAGACTTTCATCAAGCCAAATACCTAGAAAATGTATTACAAGTAATAGCTATGCTGGCTTTAAAAGAGAAACTTGTGTCAACAATACGAATTGAACTTTGGTCCCAGTTTCTTCACTAGGTTTTCAACATATTCCTTTATAGAGTACTCCGCTGATTTAGCATTGCACTCCTAAAATATTGTAGGACTCAAACTGGACAGTTGAATGATAACTGATGCAGTAGAGCTAGCAATATTGTCTATTTTATCCCATGCATTCCTCTTCCTTATCACAACCCGGTGCTTACATTACACACAGAGACACTTGACCACAGAGATTTCGGGTGGAGATTCGAGCGTGTTAAGTACAGTAAGACAGTCTGAACAAGAAGAAGAGCTTCGGGGTGTTTGTGTATGTGTGTGTGCGTGTGTGTGTGTGTGTGTGTGTGTGCTTTGGTTGAAGATATTGAGTCTATTGTCTGTTCCGCTCGCCGGAGAGGAAGGTGGCGTTAATGCACCAATAAGCTGGATGCCAACCGCCGTAAACCTACAAGACGAAGACTAGCAGAGATATTTTGGTATGAATACTAATATCCATGTATATACATTTCTGCCGTAAGCTATCTCAGAGGTACGTTTATATGATTTTGTGTTTGTTTTGTAGGAGGGTGTCAGGATTGTCACGGTTCCAGATTATCTTAAATAAACGTATCCTGGAAAGCTGACACATTAGAACATGCCTCGGTAGTGATGTACATGCTCTTTCCTGGTGTTTCCTTCTCGCTCTCCCTCTTTCTTTCCTAGCTCCCTCTTTTTCCTTCAAGTGGACAACAGGCCATGCTCCCGTCTGCCCTCTACCTGTTTCCCCTATGCCACCGAGGCAGCCAGTTTCCTGCGTGCCGTAATATTGCTAAAGCCTGGCTTGTTCCCCACCCTCCCAGAGCTGAAGGCTGTCGTCAGTATTAGAGGTGTCCGAGAGGAAATAGGAAGCAGAGAGGAGGATATTGTGATAGAGGAAGTCAAAGGTAGGTTCACATGTCCTCTCTCTCTCACACACACACACACACACACACACACACACACACACACACACACACACACACACACACACACACACACACACACACACACAGCTTTGAATTGCTTCCAAACAAAACACTATAAAACACCTTTCCATTTCCAGTGTGTAGATGTGTTTATGGTCACAGGTTTGAGTTTAATCTCTCAGAGGGAGAGGTCAGTATAAACCAAAATGACAAGGAAGGATAACTATTCTAAAATGTGACTATAAATTAAAATTACTTTATTTATTTATTATGACATTTGTAACACTAGCAGGTCGATTAAGTGGTCCACCTGTGTGAAAATATGGATCCCACCAGGGTTATAGGCAGTAGTGCTGCCTTAGTCTCACCAAATCAGAAATGTAGGTGTAAGCATGAGATTTAATTTTGTAATTCAGATTAAAGATGGTTGGGGAATTTTTTAACCCATTGCCACAGTTGGATCAATAAAACCATGCCTGAATTTATACCTAGTAGATTTCTTAAGCCATAGATAAAAGTATTGGGCTTCATCATATCGAATACTGTAGCTCCGATCTCATCCCATGTGCTCTTGGTTTATGTATCCTTGCAGCAGACTAAATCAATCTAAATCTCAGAATCTCACTTTTCACGATGAGATATTGGTCAACAAGTTGTCCACAGATAGTCAGCTGTCCTTGGAAAATGGGATGATCAATCAATCAGTGAATATGATGTGACATTTAGACCCATATAACACTAAGCTTTTGTTTAAAGCTGCACTAATCAATATTTGTACATTAACAATGGATCAAATGACTACATGTGGTTAGTATTTTAGTATCTTTCAGCACATTGGTTTGGTTTTACAGAGCTAAACGGATAGTGAAAATTGCATTTACAGAAACCTGACTCCAAATGAATGCTAATGTTGCTCTGTGCCTGCCGGTTGTGTAGGTGAGCAACTGTAAATGGTACGAGGTCTCAGTGTGGTGTTTATAGCTGGTTCCACTGCTCCCATCTGGCCAAACAAAATCAATTGCTGCTTTAAAATTATGACTAGTTAAAGCTTGATCCAGTCACCTGCAAAGACAAGTCATATTCTCAGGTACAGTGAGGACATTTAAGTACTGCTGCAACGAGTATCTTGATATCATCTTTTCCAAATTCTTCCCCTCAAAGAGCCGACCCCAGCATGGCTATGGGCCGTGATTGCCATAGCGATTGGCCTGCCACTGGTGCTGGCCCTGGCGGTGTTCTTGGTGGTGAGGAGGGTGAGGTGGCGGCAGCAGCAGCAGCGGGCGGAGAGGGAAGGTGGTGACAGGGTGAGACACCGGTCCACAGTCACGGGCAATGACCCCCAATCCAAGGCCCTGACGGCGCATGCAGCCCACCAAGAGCGGAGGGTCAGAGCCAGCAGAGAGAAAGAGAAGATCAGCTTGAGGAAAAAGAGGAAAGCGAAGGAAGCCGAGAAGAAGAGGCGGAGGGAACCGCTGGGGGAGGACGCCATTCGAATGCGGTGAGAGGAGCTGCTTTGAAAGGCATGAGAGTTTTGTTTTGTCTGCTGGAGGAAGGATGTCATGGAGGCAAATATAGTGTCGTCTGGAGAGATATTGAAAAAGGCTGAATATTCACTTTTCCTCTCAGTCATTTGGATATCACCTTTATCCCGTAATTACTAACACTTCTCTGCCTCACATAGTATATATTGTATATTCACAACAGCTGAATGGTCATTAATGTTTCCCATCAGTGCCAATGATTTCAGCATTTAGTTCGTTGCCATGATCTGATGTTAATTTATATAAATTTAATGAAGTCATGATGAAGAGTGTTTTTTTTTGTAGTCGATCAATTGGCAACAGTTTTGATAATCAGTTAATCATTTGTGTCATTTATTAAACATTGCTGGTTCCAATTTTAAAGAAGTCCTGCAGACTTAAATGTGTTCTTTGAGCTGTAAACTAAATGATTTGACCGCACTGTGATGAAACACAACTCCTGAACCACACTCTAGTAGCCACGAGGCCACGCCCCCTACAGGTGTTGATGCTTGTCTCTATTTTAAATAATTGTAAACGAATTAAAAAGCTTTTGGTCACACAAAACAAGCAATTTGAAGATGTCACATTGGGCTCCGGAAAACTGTTATGGACATCGTTTTATTTTGAAAGATTTTATACTGCAGACTTAATGTTTATTTGATTAAACTAAAATAAGAAGATAATGAATATAATTGATAGTTGCAGCCCTACTGAACATGTATTGAAAACACTGTGAGAGCGGGGCGCTGTCAGAAATCGTCAGTACCCCCTCGCCCTCCAGTTGTTTCCTGTCTGTCTTTACTGTCATTACTATGTACTGTCACACACTGTCAAAGAATACATTTTAGGGCCGTGACACAATAACTATCTGGAATTCCTGCCGTGTTCCAGGGTCCCGGTCCATTTCCTCTGCCAGCCAGTGCATGTTTACATTTTAGGAAAACATACCCTGAAATGGAAAGACTGTTTTCGTTTGTTGCAGAGCTCTTGGGTGACTCAAATCAGAATTAGAAGAAAGGAAAACCCAGTGTGACCACATGAAAACCACAGCAGTGTGTCAAAACTGTGCTTTTGCTGTTTTTGTTTTTTTTTTTTAGACCTCTCAAAAGGGACCAAGACATAGGAAGTGACACAGACTTTACCCAGAGTTCAATGGAAGACATCAATGCGAAATGTTCCAGGCGACAGGAGGACGCCTCCATCTGTGACCACCGGAGCCAGGAGCAGAAACAGTACCGGGCCGGAGCCTCACAGCCACACAGACCTGTTCAACGTAAGATTTAATGCTCATTCATTCATTCATTTCCTCACATACTCACTCACGTCTAGCTCTAAACACTTTTACTCATCTGAGAAAATAAGTTTACAATGTCCAGTTGTTAGTTGATATTAGGACTTGGTGTCATGGCAGAGAAGAAGGACCCAAAGCATAGACAGCACAGAATAATGACGACGACGTGAATATCTTGGGGTTCTGGACTTTTGGTCGGACAAAACAAGACATTTGACGTTTTCTGACATTTCATAGACCAAATGATTAATCAAGAAAATAACCTGTAGATTTTCAATAATCAAAGTAATCCACATTAACCTACACTATATGACACATGTACAATACTGAAAGTCAGCCTATATTTACTGTCGAAATCACTTTATTCAACAACTACAATAAATGTGCAGGAGTTAATGGAGACACACCACCTGGTGTAAGACACTGCAAGTCAAACAGGACTCATACAAAGTTACATGTGAACTATACATATCCTTCCATGTACAGTATTTGTAGGTGTATGAAAATCCTTACACGTGGAGATCCACCGTAAATGATTCTTGTTCTCCTTCAGCTCCACCTAGAGGATGGGAGAGAAACGCCATGCCTCCTCCTCTGCTCAGCCCTCCTCAGCAGGTCTGTCCTTTTTGTTTTTCTTTTTGACAGTGTTCATTTTATTTCATCCACGTCGCGAGGTGCTACTGTTATAGGATTTCAATACAACCATTGGGGCTGTGTTTGTATATTCTCCTTCCATATCTTTTTGGGGATTAGGACGTGGATCACCTTGCTCTTATTCAGATTTATTTATTTGCTTGTTGTCTTGAAGAGTTACTTCTGTAAATGCAGTTGGTTTCCATGTTTTTATCTATAGATAACATTATATAAGGCCAAACATAAACTTCATCGTGCATCTGTCTTAAATATGAATGTATATGTGAAATGTGTGTGTGTGTGTGTGTGTGTGTGTATATTCACCATGACTCGGTTGTGTTGGCAGTCTGCAGAGTGGTGTGGCCCGGACGGCTCTGTGGTGCTGATCCGAGCGGTGCGCAGCGGGCTGGACAGGGTGGTGTTAGAGCTGCTGCGAGCAGGAGTGCCCGTCAACAACACTGATCATACTGGTAACGCATCGCTGTCACAGTAATAATATTAGTTTTGTTACTAAAAGTCTGACTTAACTAATTGCATGTAATTCTTGGTGCCTGTTTTAACCTTCCTGATGTAAGATCGGATAACATATGAATGCTAGGAATTGTAGCTAGTTTTGTTGACGTTACAGTTTGTAATGAAATCGACCTCCTCCGTCTCACAAGGCAAGCAGGTTAAAACAATAATGAAGAATTATGTGAAAACGTGGTTTCATCGACGCATGTGTAAACTCTCTGTAAGATCCAACCGCTTTCCTGCAAATGTTATGTCATCACTGAGGTCAGAAGCCGAGGTTAATTACTTCTGCTTTAGCCCTTCATGCATGAATTGGTTAAAAATGGCGTATTTTTAATACAAAAAAGAAATAAAGTATTTTTTGGGGTTTCATAAGCTTTACGTAGGCCTAATAGTCCAAGTTTTTGGTGTCAAATTCATCATATTTGTCTATGTGGTAGATTTCATATTGTTTTTAATAAATTCTTCCACCTAGTGACTGTGAGACTAACGACATTTAATTTTTTTCTAATAAGACCACATAGTGAAAGCTGCGAGTTGGCAGGGGTCTGTGTCTACACAGGAGGTGTTCAGGCACAGTACTGAGTGTAGGTCATCTGTGTTTGTGTGGCGGCACTCAGAGCCCAATGCACAATGGGGATGTAATTACTTTTGCGATTATTTGGCCTTAACAAACGTATATGGAGAAATCAAAGTTTTGACCACCAAAGTTATTACAATTCATCCAAACATGAAAATATCCTGGATTTATAGATTTCGGTGTGGACCAACGACAGACCGACATTGCAGTCCCTGGAGCCACGCCGCTAGCTTTGCTAATAAAAACGTACCTGTCCACATGCCATATTTGGATCCAATGCATGAATGGGTTAAAGCTCACCTTGGAGAAAAATACCTCTGTAGCTCTTGAGCAAGCCATTATTTTCTGACACCTGTAAACTGAGGGGGCTGAGTAACTGGTGTAACTTACCCCGTCTCTCTCACGTCCTCCTTTTGTGTCCCTCCTTTCCCGTCCTGTGCTCATCCCTCCATGGCTCCCATCTCTTCTTCTTCCTCCTCCAGCTCCCCTGCTGCCCTCGTCTGACTCAGAACAAAGTTAATGTGCTCTGTAGTGCTCAAACTGGACATATCAACTTTGTGGCTCGTCTTTCTCCTTACTTTTGCTCTCTCTCTCTCTGTCCTCCTGTCTACCTCTTTGCGCATCTGTTGTTTCTTTCTGTCCTGTCTCTGTGATCTCTTTCGGCTGAAACGTTTCACCTCCACATCCCATCCCTCCATTCTCCCTCTCTTCACCACCTTGGCCCTTCTCTGTTGTGTAATGGTTGTTCATTGGCTGACTTACTCCCTCCGTTCTTCCCCCCCACCTCCCCTCCACTCACACTGTCTCTCTCAGGGAGATCAGCCCTGCACTGGGCATGCTCAGTAAACCACCTCTCCCTAACAAGGACCCTCATTCGCTATGGGTCTGCTGTGGACCTGCAAGACAACAAGGTAGGTTCTGACTGGTTATTAAGGAGGAATAAGAATCCTGACTTATCCACGTCTTGTGAATCCTCCAGACATCACAGAAAGCGCGTTATATTTATGAATTTTATAGGGCGAGACAGCTCTCTTCCTCTCCGCCCTCCATGGTTGCTACGATACGTCCAGACTCCTCCTCCTTCATGGTGCCAACCTTGAGCTGCGTGACCGGAGGGGACGTCGTCCGATCGACGTGGCCAGAGAGGGCATGCGTCACCAGGTCCTGGAGCTCCTATTGGCTCACCAGATTCAGAGAGGGCCCGTTCCCGTCGACGCGGCCAATGACATGCTGTGGGAGGAACGCGCTCTGATGTACTCGCCATGGGTCGGATCACAAGGCCTGCCTGGAAGAAGTGCCTCCTTCTCTGGGACCATAGGTCAACGAGATATGACCCCACCTCCACAAAAGTAAGGTTTCAGTAATAACATGCGCGCACAGACAAACAGTACGTGTCTCTTTATTTGCCATCTCATGATGCGCCACCAGACATTTACAATTAGAGCTGAAATGATAAGTGGATGAATCAATTAGTCCATCAACAGGAAATAATGTGTTGTAATGTTTTTGAAGTGCTGAACACCAAATTCTCCTCCATTCCGCCTTGTCAATTGTGAGGATTTCTTAGTTGCGTGGGACGGTAAATTGATAATGATTGAATATCTATGGATTTCAGAGCAGTGATCGAACAGTGGTGAATGTTCTGACATTTTATAGACCAAACGATTCACAATTCACACTGTAAGCAGAGTGGATCATGGGGGGTGGTGAGACTTGAATGTGCTCATAAGGTCCATACTGGAGGGGTTGTTTTTTTTTTGCACATTTTAACCCGTTCGCTTAACATTGCATGATACTTTTAATTTGATGTTGGCATCAAACATATCGTACGCTCGATATGTTTGATGCCTACAACAAACTTTGTGACCACACTGTTCAACAGCAGTATACTATAAACGTGACTTGGATTGCAAATTGCTGGTAAGAACCCATCATTGTAAACCAGGCTTATTAACGCTTTGCAGTAAAGCAGTTTTCTCACAGCTAATATGAATTCAATAATATATATTTCCCACTGCAAAAAGGTGATTTTGAAACCGCTAAAACATACTGTGTTGAGTCTCAAAACATCAACGAGGAAGGAATGTTTTGGGAGTGCTTTACCAAATCAGGGAGTATTAACATCAGTTTGCAGCAACTTGGAAATTCATCACTGTGCAATTTTAGCTTTTTTTTGGTTGTCTTTTGTAAAAAGTGAAAAGTTGTGTTGTGTTGTGTCTTGTGTTAATACTGAAAATGCTTCCTTGGTGGTGCATTCAAAAACACTCTGAAGTCCAAGATGCGTTGGCTTGCAAACACCAATCGTTTCTTCCATCTAAAAAGAAGCCGACGCAGTGAATTTGTATTTTGTTGTAAACCTCTTTGTTTCTGTGTTGCAGTCTAATATCGTGATGACTTTTTTTGTCTTGCCAGTGATTGGTCGACGGGCCGAGAGCAGTACCCCACCCCTCAGAACTGGCGACCGCAGCTCAACCAATCAGCAACTGCGCTGGTCCCTCCAAGAATCATGGGCCGCTCCCCTCGGCCAATCAGCACCTTACAGGAGGTGACCTCGGAAGACGAGGATCGTGACAGGCATCAGGAAGCCCCCAGAGCCGCAACACCTCACTTCCTGTCGCCCCAGCCTGCCCCTCGGCAGCGTTCCTTTTCCTGCACCCAGCATGCATTGCAGCGTCGCTCCAGTACCTACCAGCCAGAGCCCAATTACATTATTGTGACAGACAGAACAGCCAATGAGCCCATAGAAAGAGTGGTTGTTTCACCACCCACAGATCCTGTCGCCCAATCAGATCGCCAGCCGGCCGTAAACGGAGACGGTCCCGTCCCAAATTCAGAGCAGAAATCCAGAGGTGAGAGGTCAAATGACACTACTGAGTCCACACAAACAGCCTTGTAGACAACAGAAGCGAGCAACAACATTCCAGCTGTCTTTCCATTCAGCCTATAAGAATAACATGTCAATAAGATATTGATTTACAATGAAGATATATTAACAGAGAGGCACTTGGTGTTTGTTAGTTTGGTATTATTTGGGTGCTAAGGCCAATGCAAAGCAGAAGGTTAGGAGGCCCAAAGCTGCAGGCCTTTAATTATTATCCAGTATGCGTCTGTTTGGTGTCACCTGTCAGATTTGCTTGCTAGATTCCTTATTTGTTACATTACTGTCAAATTAATGCACAGCAGCACTTCCCATATCACCTCCCCAGTTTTCACTCAGCTTTGCCTAAATTATTATTGTCATTATTATGTTTTTTAACTAAGGAGGGGGGTGATGTTCCTTGTAAGTTGTCTGTTACATGGCAGCCAACTAGGTTATGTGACATGTCTGACATGTGGTGAAATATCACAGGCACCCTGAAACTGAAATAAAAATAAAAGGAGCATGCATGTTTGCACAAAGATGTCCTGCTGATTGACGCATGCAATGAAGTGCCTCTTCATAAATGAATAAAATAATTGCAAAAGCATGATAAATACGCAAGCAAAAGCTACAGGCCCCATATGATATCAAGAAGGCTGACGTGTTTGGCGTTTTTGAAAACGGGAGCTAAAGATATGTTCAGCGCCAGGCGAGTTATGTTGCATCATACTGAGCTGTGATTCACACTGACCGACCGGGGTTATAGAGGCAGAGCTGCCGCGTGCTGGAGGCGCACGTGCACGCGCCCGCACGCGCCCGCAGATCAGAACCTTTCTGCATTTAGCGCCTGTCTATCAAACGTTCTACCGTAACAGCTGGATGAAAGAGGCAGCGCATGATGTCGTCATTCGGTTCACCGATTCACTTCCAGGACCGTTTGGGTTTAATAGAAACCACAAAACAATGTGCAGCCGTCATATGCATCTTTGGGCCTGGCTGAAATCTAATCGGCGTCATAAATTGCAGACACACACACACACACACCAAATCACGTGGCGTCAAAAGGATTGAAATGAAACCCTGTCTCGTGGGAAAAGGGGGGAAATGGCGCTGCATTTACAGCTTTATTACCTGTGAGAGGTGATGCAGGGTGGCGCAGAGCGGAGACACCAACCGCGTTCCCACGCGCCTTCGGCCCGACGATTGAGATGCAAATGATGCAAACAACCTCTTCAAACGGACGCAATTAAATGAGCCGTTAAATACCAAATATCTGTGCAGCGAATAGAAGCTTTGGCCATAAGGGAGATTCCTATTCCCAATTAAACAGCTACATAAAAGGGCGAGACATGTCTCTTATAGTGTCGTTGGTCGAAGCAGGGCGAGAAGACGGTTTCAACTCACTCAAATCAATTTAAAATTATTTAATTAGACTAGACTATAATTCTCGCATGCACATGTATATTTATGCTGCAGCCAATACTTGTATAATAATATATACTTGTGTGTAGAAATGTGTTTTATTTCCCTGATAGTTTTGGCCACGTGTGTGTGTGTGTGTGTGTGTTAGGATTAAGTCCCACCGCGTGAAACGTCACAGCGTGGCGCATCCTCGCGACGCGTGCCCGCAGGCGACCAATGAACCAATGAGTGAGGTTTCCTTTTTGTTTATTTACAAAATGACACAAGTAAAAAAAAAAAAAAAAAAAAAATTAAGTCAAGGTGCAAAAATACTTCATGACAACTGACGCGAGTTGGCCCGTAGAACCGAGCAGCTCTCTGCAGGCAGCTGGAGTGTTTCTGGCCTCCACCACCTCCACCTCCAGCTCTGGTGGTGGTGGCGTCTCCTTTGGCAGCGTCCTGCAGGAAGAGGACCGTCCGCTCGAGTATCTCAGCTTTCTCCACCCGGCGCCGAGTCGCTTCCTACAGGACAGAAACAGAAGGAGTCGGTCCCTCAGCCTCCCACTGGGGGGAAAAAAGGCCTTCACTCTTTTGACTCTTGCAGGACGACCGGAGCCACGTGGCCTTTACCTGCAGCAGAAGAGTCTGCAGGCTCTGCAGGCTGCGACGTCTCTCCACCTGCGGCCTGAGACTCTATACGAGGTAACAAACGAGATCATCAAATGAATGAACGGTTGTACTTGGCGCCCACGTGCAGGGCGGAGTAGTGACAGGTGACGGATCCTGCAACACAACACGGCGACCTTTGTCTCGGCCTCCGCGTCGCCTGACTCTTGCGGCAATTCCATGACTGTGATCCAAGAACGGCCCGGCGGGATGAAGGCTGCGTGTGGCCGCGGATTCTTCGGTGCTGGCTTTTAAGCCGCGGGTGGGCGTGGCCTCTAGGCCCCTCCCACCACACGCTCCAGTTTTTATTCCACGCTGGACGTATAATGGAGCATTATAGTCGTTGGCGTCGTCGTCCCCCCCCCCGACCAGTTTAAAAGTTAAGAGTTGGATCACGCGGTCTGGAATAAAGTTAGAAATCAGCCACGTGTGGGTTTTGATTTTATTCTCCCACTTGAGCTGCTT
The DNA here is from genome assembly GCA_036023855.1 of Gadopsis marmoratus. Lineage (NCBI taxonomy): Eukaryota > Metazoa > Chordata > Actinopteri > Centrarchiformes > Percichthyidae > Gadopsis > Gadopsis marmoratus. The sequence goes on along the minus strand of JAVQJF010026506.1, from coordinate 71,518 downwards.
CTTAATCGTCCATGTTCCAACACCTTCCTGACGAGGACTGAGGGTTGGACCCGCTGACAGGCCCGTCGCCGATCTGCGGACACGCGCCCCGCGACGGGTGTCACCCGCTCGTGCGCGCGTGCGTGTGTGTGCGTGCGTGTGCGAGGCGCATTAACGTGTGCGAGGCGCATTAACATGTGCGAGGCGCATTAACGTGTGCGAGGCGCATTAACATGTGCGAGGCGCATTAACATGTGCGAGGCGAGGCAGAGCCGCGAACATCCGCCCGGACCAGGTCGGTGTGGACCAGGTCGCGGTGTGGACCCTGTCCTCGGGGAGCCGGGAAGCGTCCGCTGCGAAACCCGAATAAATCCCTGAGTTCGGCACCAAGGCTGAGGGGCGTAAAACCCACTAGAAAGTGGCGTCTCTTTGCTGGTGGATGTAAAACAAAACCGAAAAAAAGAAACTACGTTTAAAGTGGAATGTGTCTTATTGTGGTCAACGTGTGTCTCTTAGCCTACAGACAACATCCACGCAAACTCTGCTGGAAATGGCGTCTGCGTCAAATTGCAAAATACCTTCAAGCCAAATGGCGTCACGGTGACATTCTGGGATGCAGCAGCGTGGGAACCCGACAGCCACGTCTCCCCTTTAACGGTGTCTCTGTTCTAACAGGTAATAAAGGTGTGAACACGGGTCGCAGGTTTCCCACGAGAGCTGCTCTCACATTTGCCCAAATCACCGATGGATCCACAAAGCGAACAAAGCGGTTGACCCGTCTTTTGCCGGATCATCTGCCCAGAACCTTTAGGCCGACTGTAGTTGTCAGTGGTCCTTCCATTCATTCCACCCCTTCTTCCAGTGCTCACGTTCGGCCCCAGTGTTAAAACTAGACGCGGTTGTTTTTTTTTGACCCTCGCCACGCGCCTTCGTGGAGCCCCCGCTGCTCCCGGGTGTCGCGCGTGGGAACCTGCGCGCCGCCTGTTGCTCCAAAACGTCCCGTCGATGAGCGAAGTGTCGGTTTTAGCAGCTGATAAGGTGGAGATGGAGCCTCCTGCTCCGCGGTGAGAACGAGCTGGGGGACGTTCTCCCACTGTCGCACTGTCGGGTGGCAAATGTGCGTCGACCAAAGGCCGTTTATTTGCATTTATTGTCGCTTGGCTGGAAGAGCACGTGACCATTTGCCGCGGTCTTTGTCTTCACGCACACGTGTAACCAGTCACGGTGGCGGAGGAAGCACTCGGATCCCTTTCTTAAGTAAAAGTATCACCACAGCAACGGAACAGTACTTCGCCGCAACAAAAGGTGTTGCATTGAATATCCAATTAAACCAAAGTACTCTGATCAATCTGAGAGGAAACAAGAACAAACCCAAGTTATTTTCCTGCTCTTCTCTTTGATTTTTTTTTGTAGAGGATCATTACACGTTATTTGGGGCCTCAAACGTTTATTTAAATGAAACCACCTGAGAAGTAAAGGGGGGGGGGGGGGGGCGTATTTTGTTTTTTTTTTTGTTCACGATGTTAAATCTCAATGTGTAAAGTAACTCGTTATCATATTTTGTCGAACAAGTGCAGCGGAGTACAAAGTGCAATATACTACACAATAATATACTGAAGTATATTCTGAGTAGAAAGTGACATAAAATGCATTTTCAGTGAAGCTCCGGTCCGGATTTGGATGACCGCCTCAGCTGCATCCTGCACGTCGACTCCTCGGGCCTCTGCCCTTTGACCCGCAGCGCGCCAAAACCCCGTGAGACGGACACGCGCCGCAGCTGCGGCGGCACGCGGCCACTTCGCACCACCATAACCGCCACGCGCCGGACAGGAAGCCGCGCAGCAACGAAACCAGATGAGCTCCAACGTGTCCGCACGCCAGATGAGCTCGTCGGTTCCGTGGCGCTGAAGTTCAGGCTGCAGAGTTGAGACGCACGTTCTGCATCTCGTGAGATCCCCCGCATGGCACGTGGCCTATATAGGCCTTTATTTAGAAGGACGTGACACAAACGTCCTAGAAGAACTTGCATCACGTGCAATTTAAGAAACCCGTTGGGTTCCGTTGGAATATTTTGGATTTAGTGAATCTCGGCTCTCGTTGCAGCGAGTTTTGCTCAGGGGAACTACAAGCCCGTCTCTTTTCGTAAGGCCAGAATGAGCCGCACGCATTATTGTTATTTATTTATTTATTTTTAAACTTTTTTTCGGTTCAGCGAATCTGAGGCCTTTACAATCCTGACGACCTCCACAAGATCATGTCCATGGCGGGGCGTGTGTGTGGGAACCTGAGAGCCAACGGTCCTCCACACACTTCTCGTAATTATGCACTAATTCTAACAGATAATGAAAACGCAAATGGAGGCTTCGTCGCCCCCCTTCCCCCCCATGAGAACGAGGCAGAAAGGTGTCTCCCATGCTGCCTCACAGAACGGTTGGACTCCAGCAGCTGCCAACAACGTCAAAATAAAAATAGCTTACATTTTAGTCGGTGTCCTCTGTCAGACGAGACTGTGTTTTACCGAAGGAGCCAACAGAACGTGTCTATATTAACCCCCAGCTGTAGAGAAACTCCCCCCTAAATAATGCATTCATTCCGCTGCGGGCCAACGGTGGGGCCAGGACATCATTCACTATGAACGCCTCGCGCAACTCTTTGCACATGTTACTGTGCGTCAGTAACGAACCGGACACTCGGCCCAATGAAACGTGCTTTGATGTCGGTTGCAAAATCCAAAATAAAGCTATGACAGGTGAAGGACAAGTGTGACCTAACTTCAAGGGGGGGGGGGGTGCTAAGACACGTTTCGCTTCCTGCGAAGTGACGCAGCACACGCGCAGAAAACAAATGGCCTGCGTGTGAGCAGCTGGGGGGGGGGGGATGAATACTAAATGCAATGAAGACGCACGTGGACCACCGAGTCTATTAGCATGGTGTTAAGATCTTTCTATTTCCACCCAGTCAGGTGAAGTGTGTGTGTGTGTGTGTGTGATGAAGAAAAGTTCTCGAAACAGAAAAAGGAAAAAGGGGCTTTGCCCGAGACTTCAGATGTGAGACTCTGCAGTCACACAGCCAGTTGATTACGTGAGAAATAACTGGGAACAACACAAGTTGCCACAGCAGTCTGATGCTTCCAACTCTGGATTGTTAGGATTTAATTTGCTTTTTTGTTTTGACTTTTCTTTGCGTTTGTGCGTGTGGTAAATCTTTTGCACCCACTGCTCCGGACTGCGTCTTTCCTCCCCCGCCTCTTGGTGAATAATGTGTGAGCAGGACCATCTTTGATGTCTTTGAAGTGAGAGCTGCTACTCGGCTCTTTGACCTCACGGCCAGACCTCACACCTGGACGATGTTGCTCAGCAGGATATCTTGCTTCACACCTCCGACTCCCAACTAACAAAAAGGGCTGTCAACAACAGGGCGAACAACATGCCCGCAGCTTGCATTCAATAAAAATAATTTAAAAGTAAATGAAGAAAAAGAAATAATAATAATTTGACACCATGATGCTTTTTTCATGTTAAGAAACGTTTTTATTTTTAGAAAAAGAATACTGCTCACCATAGGGAGACATCCAGAATAAATTAGTGTGCAAAATAGACAAAGTATATGTTCGAGGAGAATACAAGTTGTATTGTACACAGAGACATTATTACAGAGGCAGACATCATGGCACAGAGGAGAATGTGAGGGGCTGCATGGGGGCCCTCCCAGCCGCCAACCCTGAGGTCCCACACCTGGAAATGTGACGGGTGGACACGCAGCCATTACCCACTTCAGCAGATGTAGCCGAGGGTTTTCAGCAGCATGTGAAGTATAGGACAGAAACCCTTCAGCTCCCACGATACTCACCTCTAAACTGGCTCTCCAAGCCGGACAGCGCTCTGCCACACGATCCAGCTCAGGTCTGTCCCAGTCTGGGAGAGTCCCTGAGCCTGTCAGCAGAGCAGATGGCTGCGCCACTAACTGGGATCATTCAGAAGCATTAAACAAGAGTAGGGAGTCAACCCTATCGCACATACAGCACATGTACAAATGAGATTTTTACAGTATTTACAGGCCCTCGAGGTTGTGGTTGAATGCCAACACCGCTGTGAGTCATCAGCAGACCAGAAGCTGTTTGACTACAAGGCAAATGTTCTTTCTGGAACAGTACAGTTGGCACCAGTGAATACAGTCAGTACACCAGTGAATACATCAGTTGTTGGAGTCATTAAAAGTTCACGTTCAGAGGTCACTGCATGGTGATCAGGGCCAGGGCCTCCACAAAGTCTGGTTGACTGGTTGGCTCTGGGACGGGCCCTGTTTGCTCCCCTGTGTCTCCACCCTGATCTCAAGCTGTCTCAGAGCCTGCTGGGGGGGCCTGGGAAGCCCCTGCTGGACTGGAAGTCGGTACAGCTGAGCAAAACCATTGGCCCCGAAGGCTCGCGTACGCAGTCTTTGCTTGGACTTTTGCCTCAGCATGCAAAGAATGGACATCGTGTGTCGCAGGGAGCTGGAGGAGCCGGCTTCCGTTCTCCGGTGGAGTCCTGCGGGTTCAGAGTCTGAACGGGAAAAGCGAGCGGCGAAAGGGGCGTCCAGTGCCGCTCCGAGCCACAGGCCTTTGCCTTCAGGTCCCAGGAACCGAGCTGCTCTCTGCAGGCAGCTGGAGATGCCGTCTTGGAAGGAGTGTTTCTGTCCTTCACCACCCCCACCTCCACCTCCACCACCACCTCCAGCTCTGGTGGTGTCTCCTTTGGCAGTGTTCTGCAGGAAGAGGACTGTGTGCTCGAGTATCTCAGCCTTCTCCACTCTGTGCTGAGTCCCGCCCTGCATGAAAACATCAAGATGTGTTAATCTGCCTGCATTCCCTTACAATATAGCTTTCTGACATACTTTGATATTTTAACTGTTCTGTATTTAATTATATGCAAATGTTCAAATGCCCCTGGTTAGTTAGTTCCCAGTTACTTATAAATACATACTATCTCTTTTCACAATATAAGTGAAACTCAGAGGTTGTTTCTCTTTACCAGTTGTTGTGGCTCCGAGAGCAACATGGTCCTCAGACTCTCCAGACTGCGGTTCATCCTCTCCCTTCGACGTTTCTCCACCTGAGATTTCATGAACTACAAGACAAAAACATGTTGAGGGAATGACCCAATCATCCAGTTTACATTGTTTATAGAGTTTCCCCCTCAGCTTTTACGTCAGCGTCTTCTGGGACATTTCACTGTATGTGCATGCATCATTCATGACGCCCTAACATCCGAGTGTAGCCATCAACAGCAGCCATCTGTACAAAAACACTTGACAACACACGCATTGAGATTCATTTTTACCTTTCTCTCGCTTGTCCCCTGCAACAGTTTCATTGTGATCCAACGCGGTCTCTCCGTATCCAGTGGCGACGGGTCAGAGTGGGTCCCTCTCAGTCTGCAGCTGATCAGGTAGTGGGGGCTCCCGTCTCCGGCGGCTTTCTTTTACCTCCCTCCCACCGCCACAACCCCGCCCACACACGCCCCATTGGCCGCGCCCCTGCCTCTTGTTTTGGTGGGCGTGGCTCACCGGCGTCACCTTCGAGCGGCTTCCTGCTTCACCCGTTCCCTCCCCGCTGCGCGCGCTCACTTACGGCGAGTGCCGACGCCTCGGTATGGCGCGTGACGCCTTCGCGTTTGTCTCCGTCCGCAGCGTGAAGGCGGAGGTGACGGCGCAACACTCGGCGGCTCCACTGCGCCACAGGCGGCTCCACGCGTGCCATTTGGGCCGCTGTCTCGTGCTGGCGCGACATTTCGCGCGTGCGAAACCTTTGATGTTGCCAGGCGACCGTGGGAACGAGCTGCGCGTGACATCATTAACGCCACTGATTGATTTATAGCAAAGAATGTAACGCCACACTGTTAACAGCTTAAATACCAGGTTCACTTACAGACAGCATCTTTACGTGTAATATTAAAGGTTCGCTCTCTTGCATAAGAAGACAACATTTGAAGCAAACGAACATACTAATAAACTAATTGTTTCTCGTCTAACTCAGCCACACGATGTGTCTGAAGGGAACTTATATAATATTATTACTTTTTGGCATTAGCTGCCTACTAGGATTCAGGATGAGGTATATGTTTAAACATTTATGGGTTGGTGGTCTAAATTTGAGGGTGAGGCCACAATCATATAAACATTCATCCTGTGTAATAAATTACAATCCACTCTCTCTTCTCTCACCAACCTGCTGAGGGTTATTCTTCTTTAAGGTCTAACTCTATCTTAATACAATGGAGGTATTGTTTGAGCAGTATATATATAGTACATATACTGTATAAATTCAGAAATATTTGCATGGCTAGATACAGATGGAGGTGAGAGGTAATGTTTGGGGTCTTTTGTAATTGGAGTGAACCATCCCTTTAATATTGACCCCTACATACCTCCAGCTTTCTCATTATGACCTCTTGACTCTACAGAAATCTGGACCGATCGCCATCTGGTTGTGAATACAGAGAGTCTTTATTGTAAAAGAGGTAGAGAGAATACAGGTGTTTCACTGTACAGAAAAAGACAGCACTGTTGATGTACTCATTCAAACCATTAATATGGACTCAGGCACACACCGCATTCATTTTACAGGGACACATAAGCCCGGTAGAAAAAGAAAAAACAAAACAGAGAAACAAACACACAAAATCTTTGGATTTTTCTCTATTGCCCTCTCATTCACTAAATGCATTCTCTCTTTCTGAGCTGTTAAAATGAAAATAGTTGTAGCACTAATAATAAAACAGCAATAATATTAATAATGATATAGTGTGCTAAGAACATTGGTAATGCATTCCGCCCCCCTCCCCTCCCCAACCACAAACGCACCTCAGTAACATGTCAAAAGTAGTGGATAACAAACCCTACAACCCCAATAATAAAACCACACCTGCATGCACACCACACACACACACACACACGCACACACACAACCATCCGTGCACTCAGCTAATCATACAAACATAATAATGACCAACGCCGAGTGGTAAGAAAAGAATAACTAAAAACAGTGTACATTTAAAATAATCAAACCAAACAAACGTACAAAAACAACTGCAGCCAAGTGGGAAGTGTGATATCATTCTGTCTGTCTGTCTTTTCCACTGTCGAACTTTCCGTCGCTGTCGTTCTGTGCTAGAGGAGCGGGGCCCATCAGTCAGAGTTTTCCGAGTGGTCGCTGCGAGGCGAGGTGCCAGACGGGGGTGAGTTTCGACCCTGCCAGTTCCCATTAGCCTGAGAAACCGAAAGAAAAACAACAAAAAGGTGTCAGAGGGAAACACTTCTGTCTGCAATACTTTGCTCATTGTCACCTGTGGTTTTTGCCCCTTAACCACCAACATTACTGCCGACTATTCTACCCAAACTCAACATGTTTTGGAGTGATTTCAGAAGCAGACAGATTTCAAGTAGATAATCATCACAATAATGAACAGTTATCATTATCAATAATAATTGGCAGTTCCAACTTCTCAAATGGTTCCTTCTCTTACATAACAGCAAAGTGAATATCAAAGTGACTGCTGGTCGGACGAAACAAGACATTTTATGATGTCTCCATGAGCGCCATAAAACTGTGACAGCAGGCATTTTTAACGTAAAAAAAAAAAAGTTTTGTAGACCAAACAAATAATTGACAATGAAAATAATCATCGGTTGCAGACCTAGTTGGTTGTATGATAAAATATCTACCACCGAAATCCTGATAACAAAACAACTGGGTATCCTTTAAAAGGATAAGACTGGAATTATTCTATATCTTTCTTCTTTGTCAACAAATCCCATGAAAAGGCCCAAAAATAACAATTCATTAGTCTCTCAGTACTTTCCTTCTTCCGCAGTCTGTTCTGTGGCTCTCAGGCCATTTGTTCCTACTGAAGATGTAAATCTTTAGAAACGAGTCACAAATATATTAGTTGTTTTTTTTCTAAAGAAAGAAAGGAAAAGCTGTTACCGGATACAGCTGGACATTGTAGTTTTTGTTTTAATTACTCAAGCAGGACTAAATTGTGAATTTTCTTGGGATTAAACACATTTGATGTTTTGTAGTTTTCACAGCACCAACACTAAATCAACTCCAACTAAACTACAGTGTGTTCATCGTTAAGTAGTAACATCACGTCACCCAGTACAACAGTGTGGCTCATTGATGCGTTTTTAATAGTTGTTGGACAACAATGGCGCTCCACGACAGAGGAATAGGATATATCAGGTGTTAGTAGCCCAACGCACTGATGATCATTTATGGGACGTATTGACAGAAAGAAAAATATCAAATATCACCAGACTTATCATTTAAATGTGTGTGTAACTACTTCACAAGTGGCATAAAGTACCTGCACGCCCATTTGGTAAGTGGCCTGCTCGCCGTTCACAGGTGGAACCCCGAGGAATAGATCAGCTGACCCGGACAGAGAGAAGGACCCGGAACCTAAAGGAAGACAAAAACAGGAGAGCAACATCAGTAGACATAAACCTGTTTTACATATTAATTCTTTTTAAAATGTCAGTGTTGTTGTAGCAGTTTATGGTGGAATACTACAAATATGCCATTAATGGCATCATGGGATAATATATTGTGTTTTATATTGCCTTTAAATGTGTTAGACAGACATATGATTGACAGGTTCTGGGACGGGGACAACAATATATTTCACCGCCTCAAGGGTGAGAGTAGTAGCATATTGTACCTTTCATCGTCTTTTGTTTACCTATGGAGTTGGGAGTGTGGGGGGAATCGTCGCCCTGTCTGCCCCCCAAGGCTGTCTTCATGGCATAAAGGTTGGCCTCCTCTTGGAACTTGCCAATGTTTTTCTTGTAGCGGATTCTCTTGTTGCCAAACCAGTTGGAGACCTGGTAGAAAAAAAAAACCCCGAAAACAATACAAGGGTCAGTGTAGACTCTTACATTTAAGAGAGTAACTGATCAACCCTGAGCGGCAGATTCCAACACACATACATGCATAAGCTTAAGAACAGGAGACCTGCTACTTTCTTATACACAAAACCTCAATTACAAACAGATTTAGAAACGTTCAGCATCCTTCTTAGATCTTGTCAAAACACACGGAGGAAAAAAAAACAACCTTTCCATTGCTGCTTGTTCCATAATGTACAGTCAGTGGTTTACCTGAGACATGGTTATTCCACACTGTTTGGCGAGTTCTTCTTTGGCTTCTTCACTGGGGTAAGGGTTGGACAGGTGGGAGTAGAAATACTCATTCAGGACCTCTGTGGCCTGTTTGCTGAAGTTGCGCCTTTTGCGCCTGATGACACACAAAGAGGCAATAAGTACTGGGGGTTTTAAATTTTAAGTACTTTGTTATTAATCACATTTTTGTCAGTTATGGCCATGCCCTTTCTATGCACTCACACATACAGGTCGAAATGCCTACTATCTTAGTAGAATTTGCTCTCCAAAAGTTAATATACATTCTATCTTGACATGTGTAAATTGACAGTAAAAGCCTGAATGTAGCTGCATATATTACTGCTATTGGCCCAGAGCAATTATTTTCTTTGTGGTTGAAACAAAAAACATCTGTAAAATGAAGAAATGCACTGCGTTTCAAAAAATGCTGCACATTTTGATACATTTGTCAGCTTTTTTGGTATTTTATTGTTTTCTGTGACTTTCATTTGCCATTTGAAAGCATAATAACTGCTGACTACAGCTACCGTCCTCCAAAAAAAGGGGCAAGGTGCCGCCTTTTCAGAGCCACACTGCAGGCCTACAGGGGTCGGACTCGATACAAATACAACAACCACACACGCCCACCTGGCATCAAGGAAGCGGGACCTCAGGATCATGACTGCCTCACAAGTGCTCTGCTTCAGCTGGGTCTGGATCGTGCTGAACTTGCGGTGGATGATGGCGACCATGCGCTCAATCTCCCGCGGAGTCACGGGCCGTGTGCGCGACTGCTCCCTCAGCAGGTTCATCACATGGGTAGTGAACTCAGTGCATGCCTGGGCAGCGGAGGCACAAGACGACGGGACAGTGAAGGACAGAACTGTACAAGGCAATGAAGCTAGGTGTATTATTTCATGCTGACTCGATATGATTTAGCAAAGCCTATTCTGAAATTTTACAACATTGCACTTTATTTTTCTCTATGTTGTATGACGTATAATCATGTAAAAGCATAATTACTAAAAGTATTTACATCACTGGCATGTCCCGCTGGTGAATTTTGAAGCATTTGAATTGCCCATAAAGCACCTTAGATATATCAAACTTTATTGTAGAAGGGTTGCTTTATGCATTACATGTGCAGCAAGGTCAACCTGCCACTTAAACAATTTGAAGGTTTTAATTCATGTTGCAGAAGAACGTGTTATATGTTGCTGATAAAATGAGTATGATTAAAATAGGTTTGAATGGTGTTTTAGATAACAGCACACAATAGGGCTGAAGTGTAGGTTGGAATATGTGTTGCTCTACTAATCTCAAGAGGCCTCTTCTCACACAGAGACATGGATCTTATACGTGGTGTGTTTTGATCAGCAACACAAGGACAGAAGTGTATTCCCCGGCAAAGCAAAGTTATGCGAGTGAACTCTAGACCTAACATGCCAAAGGATTACGCTTCTGGCGAGCAGCTTTAGTACAGGCAAGCGTGTACGGGCAATGTCAGCGCTCGTCTCCTGTTGCGACACGGTACCTGCTCATACTTCTCCAGCTCAGTGTGGTAGATACTTCGAATCTGGCTCAACTTGCTTTTGTAGTCAGAGTGCTCGAGCGAGCTGTCAGGCGACATCCCTCCCGAGCTGGTGGCAGCAGACACGGCAGCAGCAGCCCCTCCGCCCTTCTCCGGCCCCGCCACACCCTCCGCCAGCAGCATGTTGTCCAGTCGCACCAGCTGAGGATCCTGAGGCTCGTCCTCCTGGGCGTTCCTCATTGACAGACCTGTCAACAAAGGCAAATGTCACTGTCTGTTGCCTTCATGGGTGAAACACTAACAGAAGACTGTAAATGTGTTGAGGTACAGTCACATCACCAGGGTATATGCAGGAATCCTGAATTCCAGACCGTTTCAACATATTTTAAGACCGCAACACCACAAGTTGTAACTGGTTATCACCAACACACCGTAACTTTTTTTTACAGTACTATAACAGTACATTTACTTGAGATTGCAAAGCAGTCTTAGTTTGACATAATTCAAACCGGCTGAGAGGGAACAAAACTCAAGAGAATAGTGACTAACCCAAAGGCAAGGTTTATTAAAAGTAATAAAAGTCACCTCTCACTCACATTAACAAAATATTTTCATTAACAATTACATACTTTTCAAACTGATTTAATACCTTGTTTAAGACCCCACAGATACCCTGATTACACTTCAGTCCCGCAAACACTCCCTCTGCCCGCCATTCCCTTCAGCTGAAGCTTGTACATTCATGCATGCGTTTCCTGCTTTGGTGCAACTTGTGGGTCAGAGTTAACTTTTGTTCAAATCTGTCCTGGGTCCACGAGGGTTGGCCAACAGACTGATGCACGCCCTGCGTTTGGAAGTGGACACGTCATTACTCTCTACCCGTTTAAAACACCGTTGTCGTCAGTTGTAGTTTTAATACTAACATGTGTTTTAAATGTGCATCATTATGTTCTGCTGCTTTGCGACAGATAATAAAGTTGCCTTTATCTTACGTGCCATCGCCTTGTTTCGTGCATTACTCTCCTATATTGTTTACGGTTTGTAAATCACTAGTATCACCACTGTCAGAACACCCTCGTTCTGGGCTCGGCGCAGGGCAATTTGGACTGAAAGTGAATGTGACGCTGACTTATAACAGTGTCTTTTGAGGGAATTTTTTTACATGCGTGCCTTTAAAAAAAGAGCTGCTGGCTTTGTACAGCAAACGATACAATCAAATGACCTTTTACCGCACAAAGGGAAATATTTAGCAGCATTACTCACCATAGTTGAAGTATGTCTAACTCTTGCAACATGTATTGTACAGCAGGCATCTTATGTGTGTTTCTCCAGCTGTCTATTATTCTACCAAATAGCCATTTTTCATAATAGCCGTCTAATTATGTTTTTCTTTGACATTACTAGTAAACATGTTGAAAGCCTCCTTGTGTGTGTGTGTGTGTATACTTGTTCATTGGCTTCACTGTCAACACAGTCCCATAACGCTGCAACGACCCATGAGCGCACACACACACACTGCACACAAACACCCGGCGCGGCAGGGCTGACATTAAATGCATGGTGGCGACATCAAACGCCCCCGTGGCCAACGTTACCAGTTTTCTCCTTGATCTCGCACAGGACGCTGAATAATGCAGGCTTCATCCGGTGACAGTTGAGCGCGTGTTTCCTGCACATAAAGACAGGAAAGTGACTTGTAGGTAGCACAACAGGCCGCCTTCGAGCGCCGGTAGGGTGACGACATGCAAATGTATCACAACAAAAAACAAATTGAGTGACAGACCCAACTATCTTTACCACACGGCTACATTAGCAAACGTTAGCTTCGGACTAGCTACGAGCTAAGCGTGGGTGGTGGGTGGTGGTGGGGGGACAACTGTTCAGTGCTAAGCTATCTGCGTACGGTAGCATACGTAGGTTCGGTCGTATTTCCATTTGTGTTTGCCACGTAATTAGGTCTTAACGTGCAGGAAAATGTTGCTTGAACGTCTACATTAGCAGTGCCTCGTAGCTAACCCATCGTAGCCGCAGACAGCTAGCCTTGGCTTACGCAGCGTAGCAAGCTAACAATGGCTAACGTTACGTTTCAGACCAAGGCTGCTGCTGGAAGGGATACGCGCTTGTAAAGGGCAGCAAATAAACAACACGACTTGGCTAAACGCGACAGCACACGCGTCCGGGTCGGTTCTAACAAAGGCAACAACTTTGTTGTCGTTAGCTAGCGCGGCTAACCGATGAGTTAGCTACTTGCTAAATAAACCCAAACAATAGACTGAAGTTCAGGAAACTTTGCCACTGACGTTGCGACTCGGGAGTCGACAGAGCGGGCAAAACAAAAAGGCAGCTGCGGCTGTCAACAACCTTAAACATGGAAGAAGAAGAAGAAGAAGAAAACCCCCACAAAGTTATCACCTACTTTGCTTGTGCCTCGTCCAAACTTTGGTCGGTGATGGTCATTATCTGCTGCAGTATGTCGCCGATATCTCTGCGGGGTTCGTGTCCGTTCTCCGTGCCCTCGAGGCCCGCGTCCCCTCCGTCGGGCCGACGCTGGGGAGCCGGGTGGAGCGGGTGCATCCCGGGGTGGCCGCTCGGGCCGAGTCCCCGGCCGCTGGAGGGCCCGTTGCCCGTCAGAGGCTGCTGCTGCAACATTGTTCCGGCGACGCGCAGTGGCGACGACTGCTGCCCGACTGCGCGCTCACACAGGCGCACAGCGCCGCCTGATCCGGGGCATCGCACAGCGCAGGGTCCCCTAGCGATTGGCAGGAAACGGTGCACCGCCGCGGTGCGCGTCCGTGGCAGCGCTGCTGCTGGGTTACGTGTAACCACAACAACAGACGATCTGCATCCCCGTGCATTTTCTAAAAGCACAAGTGTGTGTGTGTGTGTGTGTGTGTGTGTGTGCGTGTGCGTGTGTCAGGGACCAGCAAAGACATAAGTAACAACATGAAATGGAGATTGCGATCTCAATTGTCCGCCCGGACTTCTGTGAACGTTGTTGACGCTCGGGTCGCACATGGCTGCGTTTTATTCTCTGCGGTTTTCACGCGATAATCGCACTCAGACGGCTCCTCTCACTTCTCTCTGACTCCACTTCTCGTTTTAGCAGCAAGTCAACAGGATGCGTGCCAAAACCACAGCACCGCGTTGCCTGTTTCAACATGTCGCAGTTGGGTCTGTCATAATCAAATGAGCGGCAGTTCAGGCAGCAGCTGCTCACAGCTGCTCTGTCTGGCAGCTTTAGGTTTAACTTAAATGATGGAAGCCTTTGTTTGGGACAGCACCTAGACTAACCAAATGGCATGGCAGAGGTTTCTTCTGCCTTTTTCTGACAGTTATATTTCCACAAATAGCACGACTTGCTGTCAGATGTGGGCCAAATAAATAGGGGTGGGCTGTGGTAAGAGGAACAGGAAGAGAGAGAGAGAGAAGACAGACAGAACGGGTGAGAGCTTGTCACGTCGACATGTGAAACTCTTCATAGCTGTTTTTTTTTCTCTTTTCTTTCTCCTTAAAAGATATTGACAAGACAAGTGGCAGGCCAAACATGGTGTGCTCCGTCTGTAGATGATGCTTTGAAGAGACAAGAGTTGAAAACGCAAAGGTAAGACGGAGCGACTGAATTTGTCTTTACTGCAACACGAGAGATTGTATCTGTCGACAAGAAGTACAGTGAAACCGTTTGGGAAAGTCAGCGACAAGAAGGGGACATCTCCCATCGTGTTGTCACACAGGAATAGTTGTTTTCAGCCTAAACCTGTGTTTTGGTTTGGATAGAACCTGCCAAACTGGTTTCAGATACATTTTCTTGCTAGAGAAAACTTTCATGTCCACTCCAAGTAACTTCAGGGTTGATATGTGTGTTGTTTGCCGAGTATTTTTCCAGGAAGAAGAGCAGTGGGGTCCTCAAAGACTCTGACCTAAGATCTTTGACCTAACCCCTGTTCCTGTGTGTCTTTTTGCCAGGCTTTGACACCAAGATTAATGGACAGCGCAGAGACCAAAGTTGAGATGGCTGAAGAGGGGCTGCTGGAACGTCTCGTCATCACCGAAGAGGGAGACGCCACTGACGGTTCCATTGAAAGAGGGGCAGCTCTGATCGTACGGAGCAGTAGTGGAGAGTCAGCCCTGAAACGAGAAGAGGAACATACAGGAGAGGACGAGAAAGAAGAGGATATAGCCAGTCAAATGTGTTTAGAAGCGCAGAGCCGGGGCAAACGACAAACCAGCACGGAGGATGGCCAGACAGGAGGGGTTGTTGTCAACGATAAGGACAAACAAGCAGATTCTAAACCACAGGAGACTGAGAAGGTGAACGATGGACAACACGGTGGTGATACGGAGAGCGAAGGGCAGACGCGTGAGATGATGAGGATTAATGAAAAGCCTGACACACCCAGTGACACGGGGGATGAAAAGTTCACGCAAAAGGACCCTAAAGCGGACACAAAGAGGCTAAACTCCTCTGAGCAGCAACCCGAAGGAACAAAAAGCCAAGAAGAGGATCCAAAAAAGGTTTGTGGACTGCTGTTATTTTACTGTGGCCCCCCCCCCCCCACGAGATTACCTCTATAGTAACTCAGTGAACAAAGTGTTTGTTTGTAATGTACTCGGCTTTACCAAACAGCCGCCGCGGACGCTGTGAGAAAAGTAATCTTGCGGCGGAAAAACAGCAGGTAGCGTTTTGTTATAGAGCACGTGGGAGTACGTAGGAGTCGAGCAAATTCTTTTGCTGTGCCAACAAACGCGCCGCGCCGCTCACCGAGAGAACCTTTCCTCCCTCCCTCATTCTCTGTTCTGCCACCTACCCGCGTTTTCTCAGGCTCACCGGTTAACCCCCGACTTCCCGGAAGCGCTGTACGAGCTGCTCTGCACCTTTCAGGAGGGGAGACGGCTCAATGATCAGCGCTGCTCCTTCCGGCTGGAGAGAGGGATGAGGAGGAGGAGGTGCCACTCTGAGCCCAACACCACCAAGCCAGCCAACAGAGGTGGGCTTTGCTTTTGAGACGCTACGCTCTCTCTTTGTTTGACAGTGTTTTTAAGTGATGAAAGTGATGCAACTGTTGCATTTGTTTCCACAAAAGTGATGCTGACTCACGCCGATCAGGCTGACACAACACGAAACTACCCGTACTCGGGGACTCGAGAATGTTTTGAAGCTTGTGCGTCTTACGTGTTTCCACGTCTTTCTATGACCACTGACCACGTACAGCCTGCTGCCGTCTGGCCATCAAAGCTCTGCTCCTTTCATTTCTCCACAGTCGTCTTTTCCTCCATGACTTCACTGCAGAAAGAGGAGTTCTTTGAGCTGGTCGCCACTGCTCAAGCTCGCAGGCTGGATGACCAGAGGGCGCAGCTCGAAAGGTCTCAACCGCCAAAACCAAAAGGCAGAAGTTTTCGAGGCAGCATAAAACAACTGTCGTTTGTGAAGAGGCCTGCGCCAGATCCCGTGCCCGTTCCCGTGCCCAAAGAGGATCTGTACAATATGATCCTCGCGACACAAGTAAGCAGTCTGAAGTAGTTTGCTTAGATACTTTTATCATGACATAAGGCACCATCGGCTTTTGTTGTCAGATTCTCAAAGTTGCAGCAAAAAAAACAAAACATCTTGCAAAGCCTCAGTGTCTTGCCAACGTCAGTGGAGAATTATTTATCTTAATGTATAATTTAAGGCATGAATTTACCCACTTACCTTCCACCCACAGGCCCAGGGCAGGTTGGAGGACCAGCGCAGCAGGGCTCCTGGGCCCATGGACGATGATGACTTCTTCTCCCTGCTCCTGAAGGTCCAGGGAGGACGCATGGACGAGCAGCGGACTGAAATACCATGCATGCTAAAAACCTGAGATGGACAACAAAGCAACTGGGGCTACAGTGGAAGCCATTCAGTACTGTAGCCTTTTAAGTCTAATTTCCTGTTAAAACTGGGTTTCTTTTTGTTGACCCTGATGATGCTTCGAGGGAATTGCTGTCCCTCTTGATAGAGTTGGTCAGTGTTAAAGCTGTTGAGATCGTATCAAAATTGCTAATGTTTCAGCAACAGAGCTTTTAATGTGTCAAGAGGGATGTTTCTGATGAGATTGTGAAAGTTTACTGCCAGTTAGGTACCTTTTTCTTTCCTCCTCAACAGGATTATCTCACCAAAGTTTGGATTTTATTGAATGTCTGCGATGAGTGGTTGAATGATTTTTGCGTGTGATCCTGTTGTTAATGTGGAGGAGGCACTCTACTGGTCTCTGTTGTATTTGCTATTTGTCAGTAGACATTTAACACCATGGATGGTGGTGAGGAGATAACAGCTAGAAGGCCACACAGTGATTGAATGTATATGGATACTTCTTCAACAGATAATAAACAAAACGTGTTTCTGAGCCATTTGCATTGACTCAACGTTTTCCAAAATGTTCAGGAAAAGAAAAGATTTGCATTCTTATTTTTGCATATCAAACACACCGTAGCCACAGTGACACTAAGAAGGATGTGTAAAACCTTCTGTCATTTTAATCATTAATCATAATTCCCTTGCTACGTCACATTATCACAAACTTGTGATAGTGTCTAATCCTTTTAAAGCACCCTGTTGCACATAAAACATTCACATAGAAAAAGACATGGCAGCGATGTCCCATTTAGGGAACAAGTAAGGCAAAGATAAAGGTGTTCACTTCTCACAGGATTAATGGACTGAAAGCAGGTGTTATTGCAAAGTTCCTGAATTTAGATTTACATCACTGAGTCATTTTTATTGACGGTCACATCACCCCAAAGCCAAAAAGGAGATTTACACATTTAATGTGTGTATTTTAATGGATATAAACATCGTTTATAGAGAACTCAAGCAAAGACGCTTTGACACATAAACATAGCATAAACTGTGGAATTCAATGTCAGGAACATTGCTTTACAGTATCTGCTCCAGATACTTGTTTCTACAGGCCCAACAAAAATGCTGCACGTAATAATCCAGGGCCACAGTATGTCATCAGCCAGAAGGGGCGGCCTGGAAACCTGTGACCTTTTCAGGTGTGTGTCTCGTCCTCTCAGAGAAAAGCTTTCTGAGGAAGCCCTGGTCAGTCTGCGCAAGTGAGGCTGGCGGTGACGAGAGAACGCCGTGTCACTTCCTCAAATGGCACATTTCTGCGATACAGTATGTGATGGCAACATTTGAGATCAAGACAAGTAGAAGAACAAACATATTGCCTCTAAAGATCATGTATTTTTGTTGAATTATAAATAAATAAAACAAGGGAGATCAATTAACTCATCAAAAAGTTTATATTTCAGTTCTAAGGTCAAAAGGTCATTAAATATCTCCAGGTTCTTGGTGACGCAGCCATTACTCTGTCAGGTGACATGCGATTCTTTGCCTCTGCTCCAAACTATCAAGTGATATAAAGGCAGATAAGCATTTCAAATGAGAAGAACGGGAACAGAGGAGGAGAGGAAGAAGAAAAGCATGCAACAAGAGAAAACAACTCACTTTTAACCAAAATTGTGAAAGAGTCAAACAGGAAGAAACAACAGCGAGCCACTAACAACGTTCAAGTTCCACTTTTAAGATGGAAGAAGTGTGCAATACATTTTGGTATGGTAGGGCCAGACATTAAGCAGGTCAACATGACCTTGCCATGATTAGTTTTTATTTTAGATGGCTGATTGAGAGTTCCTTCTAGTGCGGTGTAGGGCTATTTGATTCAAACATAGTATCTGAGCGTCTTAAAGTCTGAAAAACCTTCAGCCAAGAATATATATATACGGGGAAAATACATAAAATATCCAATTTAGGGGGTATGGACATTTGTCTAATTTATCAAATCTTTTTAGATACTGGAAATTGTTTACAATATAGCTATCCTACCCCCCTATAGATCAAAATAAATATGATCAACTTAGATTCAATAACTTTAATAATATAGCTGTTGCATTTAATCAAAGGCTACACATTTTTAAATGAAAACATTATTTCTATGTTTATCTTAACATCACTATTAACGTCGCTGCACCGTCCGGATTCGCTCCCTCTATCTAGCCCCGCCCACTGGCCGACGTCACAGACCACTTGACCTGAAGAAGGAGAGTTTTTGAGAAGGATAAGACGGGAGTCCGGAAGTCACGGAGCACGTAAAGCTGAGCTTAACTCTACATTTTGTTTGCTGTTACTGTTTCGTACATTGTATAATCTTTTAGTAAAAACTAAACTAAAGATTATTGTGCATTTCCGCTTTGCCGTAATGCTCCTGTGATCGGCGGCGTGAGGTCACGGACTCATCCCGCTGCTGTTATCCCAGACCTCAACGAGGATGTAGAGAAGTGTGGAACCTGTCCGGGGGGGGGGGACTGCAGCTGTTCGTGCCGAGGACAAGGTAGACTGACTGTCTGTCGAGGACACGAGTGAGGCGAGAAGATTCGACCTGAGGTGGGTACAAGTGGTCAAAGTGAAGCTCAGCCTCTGCTTTCCTTTCGTGTTGACAACGAGCTCGGCGGCTGCGACGTTACTGTGATGGACACTGGCCGGTGAGCTGCAGGACACTGATTGTCTCGGTGAACATCGATTGTCTCGTTACAGTGGCACCTGTCGGGTGGTGGTGGTGGTGGTGGTGGTGGTGGGGGGATATATTAGGCAGCAAGTGAACATTTGATCCTTGGGAGTAAGAAAATGGCCAAACAGCGACTAACAACCCTTTTAATTTAATATGGGTATATCATGAAAAAAGGTGAACCTGTCCCTTTAATTTGCTGATGTCCTGAATACCACTGTAATTACACAATTAAGACACTAATTGTCCTTACAGATGCTGCTGTTCATATCCCTGCTGATCCTCTGTGTGCCACTAGGGGGCAACACATCACCAATCGGCTGCTACAACGACCGAGGAGATGCAGTTGATTGGTAATTAATTGAAAGCAGTCCTGTAACTAAACAAGCTTTTAAAGATGCACTTGATGTTCGTTCCCACCCCGTTAGGTGTCAAAGGAAAGCTGAAACGTCGATCCCAGTTTCATTTACGCTCTTTCAAACGTCTGCCTCTCTTTTGGGCTCGCTGCCTCTTTCTCTGTGTCAGGTTCTATATGTACAAGCTGCCTAAAGAACATGGCAGACAGTCTCCCCAGCAGGGGGATCTGTATTTGCTGCTGGAAAGAGGGAGTTCGGGATGGGCCAACGGTGCGGGGACAGTGAACGACACCAAGGGAGCTCTGGGCAGGACGGTCGGACAACTGTACTCGCAGGGAAAGGTCTGCTGCTTTTGTTTTGTCTGTAACAAACATGGGACAAATGCTGAGTATGAACACCGTGAAACAGTTTTACCGACAGTTTGACTCCATTTTATAGGAAATGACCCATGTGCGGGTCCGCGTCCTTCTACGTGTTCGTAGCTTTCAGTTCCTTATTGTTCATGTATTTTAATATATGCATGATTAATGTGAAATGGCCATGTGATGTTTATCACTTTTTTTATGACAGCCAGGACTTCACTTTTTGTTTGCCATCGCTCTAAAATGAAAATAACGACTGAATTATCATGTTGAGGGTCAATCAAACACTCTGCACTTGATCTGTGTATAAAACGAAGTATTTTTTCTAAAAGTCCCCAGGGATATGGTTTTGGTATTAATATGAAATTTATTTGAACCCATTTTAATATCTGTTTATGTATTTGAATCCATATTAGCTTTTGCCATAGTGGTTGTAAACCTTCCTGGGGTATTAATCTCAGATTTCCTTGCATACACTCTCCTCTCATGTCCACAATGTAACAAAAATATCTTTTCCTTCAGCAATGCCAGTAGTACGCATTTGTACGTTCTTCCAGACATCAGCAGATGTCATTTATTTTCTGGCCAGCTTCTGCTTTTTGGCTGCAGTTCTAAGACTTGCCATTTTGTAGACGGCTTTAATTAAATGCAGTGATAAGTGTTTTTTCCCCAAAATAAGCGTGTCTGCTGTAACCATTTGACATAAGAAATGAGAACTGAAATTTGCTTGTTCATTTAAATGCATTTGGCCTGTTTCTCCAAACAGCTGTGGTAAATGTACTATAGTATTTTCAACAGCATGTATGCGTCTATACCTCAACTTCAATCAGTGTTATGCTGTCTTATTTAGCTTTTCAGCTGAAGTGTATGTGTGCCTGTGTTTGGTATGTGCCCAAGTTTGACTCTCATGTCTTCTTCACAGAACACAGAAGTAGCGTACATCCTTTACAATGACCAGAGGCCACCTGTGGACTTTGGTGACAGATGGGTTGACAACAGTGGAAGCAGAGGGGGGCACACAAAAGGTGAACACCACAGCAGTCTAGCTCTAATACTTGCCAAAGCCCAGATAGGCTGCAAAAGATATGACTTTATACTCAAAGTCAACATATATATGGACAAGTGTATCGCACATCTGACAACAGTGTATGAATTATGTCAAACGTTGTCACAGCCCTGTATAAAATTAAGGATTCCTTAAATCCAGCTTCATTATACGCCTTACATTGTGTGACGTCCATACATTATTTCCTGTATGTGGAAATGCATATGCACACTTCAAAGAATGAGTCATAAGAGTTGCACAAAACTACTGAAACGAAACGAAAAGTCAGACTTTGCAGATTTTAAAACAGCACGAGTCACGTATAGGGCCAAAACAATCACGACCTGAAAGTATCCAACAGTTGTGTAAAATGAGAGAGAGCCAATTTGACTAGAGAGTAATATGCATATTTAAAGCAGCTATAATTAATATTTTTACAATAACAATATATCAGCTCTCGCTATAACTCTCACTGCTCTCGTAGTGTAGTTTTTGGCCACAACAGGCAGGTGTTTTCAGCAAAAAAGCTATAAAACCGACTGCGCGTCCTGCTCAGCAGCAAATGGCAGGCAGGCAGAGTTACAGGTTAATAGAAACCACAAACCAAAAGAGTGAATATTGGATGTAGCTTTCGCCAGGCGACCAGAAACACAACTCCAAATGAATTCTGATGTTGCTCTGTAACTTCTGGATGTGTAAATAAGCTGTTTACGAACAAGTCCTCTATATCTACTTAAAAGGTGATGGATGATATGTCAGTGTAGTATTGACAATTAGTGTCCGCTGCCCCCAAGAATCAAAATCCGTTACTGCAGGTTTAGAAAACAAAGGGTCAGGACTGATCCCTTATTTAACAGTTGTAGTGAGGAGCTGAAAATGTGATGGCACACTTTGTAAATTTAAAAAGAGTTTTAAAACCTATGATATGTAGAAATAAATGATGTTTCTGGCTGACAATTTGAATATCTCTGTTCCTCAGGTGTTGTCCTACTGGATAAAAATCAGGGCTTCTGGTTGGTCCACAGCACCCCTCACTTCCCCCCTGTACAACAGGAAGGACAGTTTTATTACCCCAGCACCGGTGTGATCAACGGACAAAACTTTATCTGCGTTACCTACCCGCTCGACCGCTTCCAGACCATCGGTAAGACTGGACTGCTGCCATATGGCCATCCGGCACAGGCAGAGCTGTTATAAAAATGCAGTTAACATCTTGCAATTATGTTGAAATGGATGATGGTAGTAGATTACAATTACAGTATGAGAGCTCTCCCTGCTCTCATACATAATAAAGATTCGTACGCTTCCTTCTGTCTGCTATTATAGGAATTGCTTTTCAAGCTCTTACCTATATTGGTGAAAAGGGTTGATTTTTACTCGGAAGATTAAAAGCCTCTAAAAGTTTGCCATTTTGTAAAAAACAAAAAAAAAAGTGCGAGATTACAAATAAAATGTATAAGATACGATAGATTGGTTTGCTGATATATTTGGCCTTTTCATCCAAAGTTATCAGCTGATCATGTAATTCCCTGCCAATATAATGGAAGTTCTTCAGTGAAGACAAAGTCTATTAAACCTGCAATAACATATATGATATATATGATATATCTTGATTGGTGTGTTTGCGCCATTTTATGGCTGTAGCCCAATTTGCCCCTCGGGGATAATAACACCCTGTTTCCCAAAAATATTAGTCCTTCTGAAATCCTAAATATTTGTCATTTTCTTTGTGAAATGAGATGGAGAACACCTAAGATTGTGCTCAGTTTAAACGTACAACAATTATTACTGATATCTGCCTTTGCAAAGTTACTTACTTGTACGGATATATGAATCGCATGTCGTGTTATAGCGGCTGTCCCACCTTCTTCATCATTGTCTTCACCTGGTACTTAATAATCCAGTCAGGTATTGACACAGCAGCAATCCTGATCCAAGATAATCTCCGTAAACAGGTGTCATCCCGGTGTCACCGAGCTGCCTGTGCAGTTCCCTGGCAGACCCAGCAGTGGGTTGGCACAGTTGCTATGGCAGTAATGTAATTAGATTGAGGTATGTTACCATAGAGATATCGGCTCTCGCACTGCGGCATTGCATTTGCCTCTCCAGCTGGGATGTTGAGAGCGTGACAGTGTCCAGGATGACGTGGACGCACGGCGCGCAAATGTTGTATCAGACAGCAGAAGGGTGATCGCAGCCTTGTCACGTATCCTTTTATAGCACCTCGGAGCAAACAGAAATTGAGATTTGACGCTACGATAACTAAAGAGTTTTTCACCAAGTTCATAAATGCTATCTATCCAATATGTGACAGAAATATTGGCTTGCTTATGTTTAAATTACCCCAATTATTGATTTGATTAGCACAACTGCTTGTGTTTAATGCAGAGTTAGTGCTGAAAAGATAAGCTGATTAATTGATTAGCCAACCGATATAAACTTAATCGACAACTATTTAAAAAAGTAATTTATCAGGCAAGTGTCTACAGCCACTCCAGCGGCTCTGTGAGGCTGTAGTTTGGCTCTGAATTGTTTTGCATTAAATGCTAACGTCAGCAGGCTAAAATGCTCACAGTGACGATGCTAACATGTTTAGCAGGTATAATATTTACCATGTTCTCCATTTTAGTTTAGCGTGTTTAGCATACTAACATTTGCTAATTAGCAGAGAACATAAAGAACAGCTGAGGTTGTTAGTTTTGCAGGTATTTGGTCATAACCAAAATGTTGGATACATTTTAAAATTTGGACCTGATGGTGGCGCTAGATGAAAAGTTGGGGGATCACCAGAGTTATGACAATTAATACTGAACCAAATTTAATCGCAATCCACCTAATAGTTTGAGATTTTTCACTCGAAACCAAAAATGTCAACCTCATGGTGGCGCTAGAAGTAAATGTACATCAAGGAATGTTGAAAGAGAGGAAGACAAATTACACATAACTCCAAAGAGGCATACGTGGATTTTTCGCTTTGCCGTAAACGGTAAGGTCCCCTCCCGCTGTATGTGTAGTTAAAGTTACAACGGGTCGTCGCAGTGCCTCTGTAGCCGACACCGTGCCGGTCATTTACTGCACCTGATGAATAAAATGATTCTGGAGTGCCGTTGGCAGGCGTTTGCCTTAAATCTGATTTGTGTTGCACCACAGGAGAGCAGCTTCAGATCAATCAGCCTAATGTGTACGACTGCGACGTCCCCGAGTCCTTGGCGTCCCTGGTGCCTGCGCTGGCCTCCGTCTGTGAGAAAAAACATCAGTCTGGTCACATCTTTCCGCACATCAAACCTGTGTCCAATCGCAGCGTGACTCTGACCTCAAAGGAAGGCACCGACTTCATCAGCTTTGCCAAAGGAGCCTCTTTTGACAATGGTACGCCTTTGGAGGAATAAAAGTAGTTTAAAGTTTGTTCTGGCCACAGTTTGTCTTGTGTCAGCTTGACCTTGAGTTTTTTCGCAGGTATAAATAGACCGATGGGACATGACGAGTTGTAATTTGTGATAACAATCCGCCCTCTGTTCTTTTTATTTGACCGTAGACCATTTTATTTAACAGAATGCAGAGAGTTTCCAGGTAATAAAATTAAAACAATGTTCTCCTCCATCCTCCCTCTCTGCCTCATCAGACCTGTACCACTCCTGGGTGGCCCCCACCCTCCATTCAAACCTCCTTGTCCAGTTCTGGGTTCGCTCCACGGGCATCCTCCCCTCCGACTGCTCGCTGGGCTGGAAGGTCCTGGACATCACGCTCATCAACCCAGGGGAGACGTTCACCTTCAAGGCCAGTCAGGACCACTCCAAATGGGCCGTCAGCCCCAAGGCGGCCAGGATGGGGGGCGGAGGAGGCTGGGTGTGTGTGGGAGACATAAACCGGAACGAGGCGGAGGAGAAGCGAGGGGGTGGCACGGTGTGTCTGCAGGACCCGGTGGTGTGGAAGGCTTACCGGACGGCGGCTCTGGAGTGTGAGGCTTGTGGAGGAGGAACGATCCAGTGTTGACACCCTGCTGGAGCAAGATGGGTCCGCTGGGCTAAAGAAACGGGCCGTCGTGCCTTGAGATAGAAGGGTGAGATAATATTGGGCATGTGGGTTTTTAAGTGAAATGTATGAACGTATTTGGTACAATGTAAATGCTTCACGTGAAATTACCCATTTTTAGCATTTAAAATCAATCGTCGCAATTATTGTCTTCTTCCCTGTGGTTACTGCTAAACTCTTAGCTAGTGGACATCAGTAAACGATGCACATTTCATGAATCGGCTTCGCTTCGAGCGGAAGGAAATGCCTTCAGCACATTCGTTACGCCTCAACGATGCATACGTTGCGTTTTGGGGAGTACAGCCGACTCTTAACGGGTCACCTTTAAACATTTAACACTGTATTTTGCACAATGTGCTTCACTGGCAAATGTTACTTGAATTAAGATGGGTTAGTTTAAAGCCCAAAAAACCCCATTTAGTTATTATTTATTGAAAGTTTAATCTTCGGTGTGGTTCGACTCTGACCAAGCGACTGTCATCGGACTCAAATGTTGCTAAATCCTGATTGGTGCATGGAAGTACTCGACATCACATTCTTCCCCGCCCATTTTAAAACGCAGAGAAGAGCACAGAAACATAAAATCCAACATAGGCTGAAAATAGTATGGCCTTTAAGGCATAAAAACCATTTGACTTGTTCCGAATGATTATCGTCTGTTATCGAGGGCTGTTACATCCTCCTCTTCAAACTGAATGCGTACAGAACAATGCTGGAGGAGTAGGAGAAAGTCAAATCTGACAGGAAGCAGGGGGCTTCATGGGAAATATGGTGTTCATTTTGAAAAACACAAAAGCCTCAAAGTGCCACGTTAAATGAAAGCATTTGTTCATGTGTCTTTGTAACCACTGGGTTCTGTTTTTTAACTGAAACTCGTGAGACGATGTGCGAGTGCTGCCTCACTAACTTGGAGCTGTTTTGTGGTCGTGTTCTCAGGGAGTCTGTCAAAGCTTTGCTGCTTGAAAATGTATGAAAGTTGACTTGATGGAACTTTAAATCCATGAACAATGTGGGATTAATTGCACTATGCAACATTCAGCACATACGTCCACATTTTTAATTTACATAATGTCTGTTGCGTGAAGGTTTGTGTTATTGACCGTCGGCATGAATGTGCTTTTCTAACATCCAGGAATCTTTCTATGTGCTTTAGATTGTATAGTTTCCACACGCGTTCATTCTCACACTGATTTTGCTTGAAAATGAAAATGCCAACTATCTTGAATCTGAATAAAAAGTCTAAAACAGAGCTGATGTATATTCACCTTGCTTTGTTTATGCATGAGAACAATAGAAATGTCAGTTTTTGACATACAGAGAGACAGCTTTTATTCTTTTTATGCGATACTCGGCAGCATGGAAAATATCTGCCGGTATTCAACATGGAATATGTTACAGCACATGAAATTCATATAAAAGTCAATTTATTATCACAAAAATAGGACGTCCTCTATGTAGTGCATAAATAGCTTTGATGTGAGACTACAGAGCACAGGATGCGACTGCATGTCCTTCACGTATGTATACATTCTAATGCAGACACGAGGAAAGATGAGCGTCCTCTGGGGAAAGGCACTAAAACAATCGGTAACGCAGCATAACGCTAGCACATGTCGTCTGAAGGATCCTCTCCCTGGTCCCGCTATGCTCTTGCCTCCGCCAATCAGGAGGCTTCACCAGCACTGAGCAGACGCAACCAGAGGTCACAAGACTTCGTCAAAAGTCCAACTTTTTTCAAAGAGGTTGTGTGTTTTAAACCCGACACTGAAGATAACATGTTAATTCATAACGTGGAATTGGGAGCTGAGGCGTTGTGCTGTACGTAAACAGCAGTGAAGCTGTATCCTGCTGAGCTGTGTATAAAGCTGCATAAGTAAAGTTTAGCTTATGCTCTGTGGTGAAAGTTCAGACCTGGAAAACCTGAAGCCTAATAATGGTGGTGGTGCTTTGACTTTCCTTGCTGTTTTGCTTATGGTTTGGTTACTGCAGTTTGAAACTGAAGCAAAGCCATAAGCTTTAAAAGTGCTGCAAGGTGTTGTTAAAGCTGCAATAATCCATTTTTGCCCACTAGGGGTCGGAAGAACTCCAAAAGTAGCCGTATGACATTTTCCCGCCTTGTGAAGCTGTTACAGCTAACGTGTTAGCGAATAGCTGCCTACGTATACATCCAGCTCAAGAAGTATTTATGTGGAATTGTACTTCTGTCCATCTGATGTAATAAGTAAGTGCATATCGCTCTCCTTTTTAACTCCTGAGAAAAATATCTGGCTCTTTCGCAGCTAGATGTTTGCCCTTTTTCACCACCAACTTTACGTGTCTGCTGGTTGCTGTTTGGCAGGTAGCATACAGTGGGGTTATCTGAGCTTTTTGGCTCAAAGCAGCTGCTGCTGGTAACAGATTTGACAACTGCTGTGAGAATGAAGCATGAAGTAAATTTCCTTGGCCCTGAAACCCAAAATGAACTAAAACAGCCCAAAAAGCTAGAGCTGCAGAGTTTATTCTTTTTAGGCAAGCGAGCAGCCCCTTTCACAATATGAATAGTACTCTAGTTTAATTCAAATATAAAAATATTGATTAATGCAGCTTTAAGTTGATGTTGAAATGAATATCTGCTGGAGTCAAAGCTGGAAGAATTGGTTGGCCTGTAGACACATGCCAGGCTGTTTAAAGTGGAAAGCTTGCATCAAGGATTTGATGCATTTGTCCTTGATGAATTAGTTACTGGACAATTCGGACGCATGGACCTAGAGCTCCTTGCCAGTGTAAACACAATGCTGACATCATACAGACGTACAAAATATATAAATATATACAAAACATATATACTGTATGTCTCATTTGACAAGCTCCAGTGTTTTGCTACGGTGCACTTGCACTCATTTGGTTTTCCTCATGTGTGCTGTTTACCAGAACCAGATCTGACAGGCTCTGTATATTTGGATGTCATTATGCTTCTTCCCCCCCAAAAAACACACCACCCTAAGTCCTTCATCTCAGGTCATCACAGGAGTTCTGACCAATTAAATCTTTTTACATCTGGAAACGTCACTCACGACTGAGGCACACGGCAACAAGGGATTTCCCAGCGGCTATAAGCAATTAAAACAGATCTTATTCATTGAGTTGGAATGAAATAAATGCATGTGCGAGTGCTACCTGACTGGGACTCAAGAGCCAGCACCAAAAGTATTAGTAATGCGTACTGCTTGGAAATGAGGAAACCTGACACTGTTCTTCAGCAGCAACAGACGGCTCTGGTGAGCGCAGTAGGGCAGCTGGCGGTCTGAAATGTTTGACGAAACCTGCTATGGAGTCGTTGATTAAAACTTAAAGGAGACTTGGTCTTGGTGTTTTGGTAGAACAAGATTTGTAGGAGCACGGGAGAAAGGCGTGTGTAGATTTTTTTGTCTTGCACACAGAAGGCCACATTTACAGTTTGTGAGAGCTCGAATCTGATGTCAGAACAGAGTCCTGACCAGTCTCCTCCCCTTGGCCTTGATCCGAGGAAAAGTGGCGCTCGTCTCTGTGCTGACCGGGTGTGAGCCCAGCGGAGTGTTCCCGCCTTTCCTTCTCAACAGGAAGTCAACACTGGATGACGTCATGGCGTAGAAGACATTTCCTGTTGCAGGGATGACCAGTTCTGCGTTAAGGGAAGAAGAGAGACAGATTTGATCAGTGCAGCAACTGTGGAGAAGCTTTACTAAATTCTGATGTGTTTCAGTTGTACTCTAGCTGACAATACATGGGACGCCCTGGTGGCCTACAGGTTAAGACCATGACCCGCACGGGTCGTTTTTAAGATATTCTGCAAAGAAACAAACAAAGTGGCCCAAAGTGATTACCCTGTTGGCCAGGTCTCCATTTGGACGGCATAAATACACCACCTAGTGAAATAACTGATCCTGGTATGCATTTCTAATAGTTGTAGATTTGTTGCAGAGTGGATTTGTTTTTCTTTTGTCTTAATGGAAACACATCTTTACCTTTTCCTTCAGGCAGAAGTTGGATGAGCTCATATCTGGACGCCTGTTTGGGGTCCTGAATGTGCTTTTCTAAGGCAGAGCTGATCACAGTGGGGGTCTTGTCGTTGCTCGTAACCTGAGGCGAGAGAGGGGAATAACGATGACACTGGGACAGCTTGATTTGCGCTAATGATATCCTGGGTCCATTGTATCCTGAGGATCTGATTCTGATGACTATCATTATGGGATCCTCGCAGATAAGAGGATGTAAGTGCAGCATGTCACAGATAATTTGGGACAGCGCATTTTCTACAATCTCACGGCGGCTGTAAATTAGATCCAAATAGTTAGGATTAGTACCAGTATGCTTCGGTACAGGTTTCCATCATGCAGGTCCATCCGTATCTTGATGATTCGCATGTCAGGCCCCGACCCTTGAATGTCATTGGGGGGGTTGTTTCCGCAGGAGGCTGACCGGCGGTGTGATTTGGTGGGACTGGATGGAGTCAACATGGCAGGGGTGGACTCGCTGGTTGAAGGAGACGTGTCAACATCCAGACAGGAGACGGACGGAGATCTCATGTGCTGCGATAGAAATAAAAGCAAAGTTACTAGTGAAAATCATGGCCGTGATTGTTTCTCAGTGCATCGCTCTTAACAGGTTTAGACAAAAGCTAAATGACAGTCACTCCTGCGTACAGCGTTTGCGAGCTACTATGGATGCAGTTGGCCTAAAAGTGTAAGTAAAACTATATTACCTTTGTGAGTTTTGAGAGCAGGCTGTTGACAGGAGAGGGGAAGTCAAAGAGGCTGTCACTGTCACCAACCAGGCTGGTCCGAGAGGTACTCAGGCTGTCAACACATGACCGTGACACATCCACATTAGGGTTGAATCTACGTGACTTAATAAGGATTTAGTCAACAAAAAATGTGAATAGCCATAAAAGGATCCCAGAGGACATAGCATTTTTTTGTGCAATCAACAATCCAAAATCAGGAAATATTCCAATTACAATGACACGAAGCAGCAGAGGCTAAAATATGACGTGACTTATTCCTTAATATAGTCAAGATCCAAAACTACAATTCAAGTCAATTTAACTGAAATGTAGCCCAAAATCACAAATTGCGACTCGATAGCCTTTTCCATTAGACACTTTACCTGCCTGGTAAATGCCCACATCTCTCACCCTCCTCTGTAACATAGACTCTCCTTCAAAAATGTGAAGCCTTGTACCCTTTCGGACTGTACAAGGCTCCTTTAGAGCCACAAAACATATTGTGCGTCTATTTAGGAGTAGTACTGCGACGAGTAAAATGTACTTAATGTGTAAAGCAACCTCCCGCAACCTAGACCACCAACCTGAACCCTAGTTTATTTATTTTGAATTGTGTGAATGTGGTATTATGGTCATTTTACTGTGTTATATGTGTGTGTGTGTGTCTGTAGCTTACTCTGGGCACTGTGTGATGATGACTGTTGGAGTGTGGCCACGGGGGCTCGGCTCACCGGGCGCCTCGATTTCATTGGACAGTCTGTAACTGAAAAACACGTCATCGGGAAAATGTTAAACTGTTTTTGTCAACAATGGTCAAGAGCAACAAATATGGCAGCTGCTGCCTTTAAAATAATTGTAAGTCATTAAGTGAACCAAAAACTACATCTATTTACCTCTCCTCCTCTGTTAGCGTAGGCACGCTCTGGTACCACTGCACGAAGGCCTCGTCAGCGACGAAAGCACAGTTTTTGCAGGAAGACTGCAGCAGCCGGATTTGTGCTAAAACCTCAAATTCCTGTTGACAAAGACCACGTGTCACCACAAAGATTCATAATAAAAAAAAAAAAAAGCGCCCATGTTGACTGATCCAGTACCATTGTGCCTGTTCTTCTTTCCCCCCCCTCTCTCCCCCCCCATCACCTCACAGCACCATCCATTTAATCATTTCCTCCCTCAGATATTACGTTACCGCCGCTCGCTCTAATGTGCTCTTATCTCAGAAAATGATCCCACCTATCTCTCTTCCTCTTTTTGTGGATCTCGCTTTGTTCCATTCTTCTCTCTAGCAGGATCTTGCCAGGGTCACAGGATTTTTGTCAGGGTGCCACAATTCTTACTCGTGCACACCTTACTGGGTCTGCAGCACTGACGGAAGCAG
The DNA here is from genome assembly GCA_036023855.1 of Gadopsis marmoratus. NCBI lineage: Eukaryota > Metazoa > Chordata > Actinopteri > Centrarchiformes > Percichthyidae > Gadopsis > Gadopsis marmoratus. The sequence continues at coordinate 40,422 of JAVQJF010026506.1, read as the reverse complement.
CAGTCCACTGCTGCTCTGCTCGGTGTCATCAGAGCGTCGGCTAAATGCAGAATGTCTCTAATTCTAAGCAATAAAATAGATCACGTATTCAACTTGTAACCTTTTATCGCTCTCACGCTGATGCCTGTTGCAACACTCACCCTTCTCCTTTTGTCAAAGTTGATGTAGCCGTTCTGCAAAGGGAGAGACGGGATGTGTCACGTCAGTTTGATAATTGTAAAACACTGAGACACGTCCAGTAGCTGCGATGAGAGGAACTTACATCCAGCCTGTCTTTGACCGCCGTGTCCAGCATGGTGAGGTCTGTGAGGAAGATACCCAGGTAGGGCACAGTGCCCTGGGCGTTGGACTGTGTGTGTAAAAAAAAAACAAAAAATAAAGTGTTTCATCCGTTCCCCAGAGGTTTCTATACACATTGTAAAGAGCCCACACAGTGAGGGATTTCAGAGCCGCAGCCGCCTGCAGCTATTTTTCAAACAATGGCTCAGGATTCAGCACATCACACACACACACACACACACGACAGCCCTCTGTTTCACTTCGCTGTGGCATGCCGGTTCATCCCCCTTACAACCCTCCATCAAACCACTGAAACATCCCCTGCTCGGCAAACGTGACATCTGTGTTTTAAATCCATTATTAAACTCTCAGCGAAGCCATAGAGCTTTTCATTAATTATAACGGAGTGCTTTTAACAAAAAAAACAAAAAAACCTTGATTCTACACACTCGTTTGTGACGACCTAAACTAGACTCATACTGAATACTCGTGACAAAGAGCACACACTGTATATACAATAAGATAAGATTCATAAGCCCTTAAGATACACCGGAATGCAAACTGAAGATTTTACACCATAGTTTGTCCCCAAACGTTTGCAATACTAATGACACTTTTGCAGGGTCTTGCATCATTCCTACATTTTCCAGGGTCTCCCATAAAGGCTTTGGGGGTGTACAACCCTTCAGGCTATAATGATTGGTATGCCCACGTGCATACCAATCATTTTTTTGGGCCATAAAGTTGGTGAGATTAGTTCTTTTTTATTTGTTTGAAGATCTGAGGTTTTGCATCAGAGACAAACGTTGAGGTCATTTTGCTCCTCTGAGTCGGAAACTATCCGAAATGGTTTGACACGCCAGTGAGGAGACTTTGCAATATGTTAAACTGTGCATGTGAACTCAGGCTGAGCTGTAAGATGAGTACTTCAAGAGCCGTATTCACATGATTTCAGCAATTTACACCTGAGTTTATATCCACAGCATGTTGATGAGGGCGTTCATTTCCCCTAACCTAATGTTCAACCCAGTGACCTTTTAGTATTTATTTCCACTCTACTCACCCTGTTGATGTTTCTGTTGTTCAGCCTGTTGTCAAGGTTGGCAAATTTCGACGTGCCCTCCTGCAAGACAAAAGCAAGGAAATTCAATGACCTTGCAAACAATTGTGTTTTGCTCTGCACATTTAGTAGCTGTTCTGGAGCCTTTGATCATACCACACAATCCTCATCATGTGATATGATGAAATGTTTTTTTCAAAGGGAGACTATGTTTCAAAAGTCAAATAAAAGGATGTGCAAACCGGCAACTGATTGCACATCCAGCAGATACGGAGCAACATTAGCATTCATTTGGCGTCGTGTTTCTCGCCACCCGATGAAAGTAAGTCCAATTTCCACTCCAGCTGGAAATATCTGGCTCTGTTCACCAGCTAGCCGCTAACTGCGTGTAGCACACAATGGGTTAACAGCTGCTTGTTGGTGAAGGTGAACCGAAACGGTAACGTTGTCGGCCATAAATCCAAAACAATGAGCTGACAGGCGCTAAGTGGAACGGTTAATAATCTCACTTTCAATGCAGTTTCATTTGTTTATTTAACATTTACTTAGTCATTTATTTTCACTTGGACATGACATATAGCATTTATAGCCTAAGCTAGTCTGGATTGATTGGCTTTAGATGGGCTTTTATTGTATAAAAAATAAATATTCAGGGTGATAAAATATATATATGCAATTGTTAAAAATAAATAAATAAATACATAAAACTGACCATAAATGTATCATTAAACTAGATAAAACCTAATCTCAACCTGATGTTCACGAATTCATACGACATTGATAATGTTACTTTCAATGCCAAGCTCACACTGCTCTGTCACAGCACTGTCAAATGCTTCAGTGATTAGCAAGACTTTTATTAGTCTGAATCATTCATCTTACACTCTGTCAGCTAGTCATAGTCATTTTTAGACAAGCCGAGAGATGAATGGAAGCAACTGTTCAAAGGGCAACGGAAGGCGATGGTGTTTTATTTTCCGGATTCAAACCTCAGAGTGTAGCTTTCAAAATGAAAGCAAATGTTTGAATGAATTCCTTTGGGGGTATCATGGGTAAAATCGCAGCTAATGCAAAGGTATTGATGCCTGCACTGCACCGTAACAGCGAATCAAAACGCAGCTAATCCTGCCAACAGCCCCAACTCTCTGACACAGTGCAAACTAAATATAATGTACGTCTTCAGATGGGTGTCTCGCATTGAAGTGAGAATGTTGACAGAATAAGGGCAGTTCTGCTCAACCAGATTAGACTGGTTTCTGGTCTTTAAAGCAGTCATAACTCTGTGCCGCTAAATGTTGTTCTCAGCCGAGAAGGCTCGACTTCCACCGTGCAGATTTAACAAATGTGGTCCAGTAGCAGCACTTGGCAGACACATTAATACATTTAAGTAAGTAAGTAACCACATTTTTTTTTTTTTTAGCAACATAAGAACATAACGTAACATAAGATAAGCGGCAAAAGCAACAAAATGGGCCTGAAACAAGTTCACGATATCAGAAAAGAGTTGTTGAAACTCCAAAGTTCGCTCCAACGCTGCAGCCCGGGCAGCTTTCCAGCACAAGATACTGCTTCTCCAGGCCTCTAAGCAGCCAGGTCGTTTGATCACTAGTCAGCAGACGTGTGGTCATATGATAAGATATCTAGAAAACGCACCATTCGGACTTGAACCTTTCACTCCTAAAGTGAAAACAAAACTGGTTTAATGCTGTGTCAAGTAGAAACCAGCCCTCTGCGCGGCATAATTAAGAGCTCAAATTTCTCACTGAACCTGCTCTATTTAAACTTGTAAATTTACGTCATTATTCAGAGCCTGATTTTCATGCCAGTTACGAAGATGAACTGTCTATTACGTTTCCATTTTCATTCTGTGTGCTGTCTCGACAGAAACTTACCTCCTTCAGAAGCTCTCTGCTGTGTGAGTAGTTGTCCTTGTCCGAGAATATTTCTGACAGTTCCTCGTATCTCCTCATTGCCTCCCTGTCAAGTGACCAAAACAGTGAGCTGGTTTACAGCAAGTGACCATTTATAATTCAAAATTATTACACTATTTAAATGTAATGCAGGTGTTTGTCTGCAAAGTCAAATGCACGTACTGAAATTGGATACGAAGGTGTGAGAGACAATGACTGATGGGAAACATGATTCATTTACAGAATTAAACTGGTTCAGAGACGATGCCGTGACAGAAAACGGCTTGGGTTTATGCTGAGGGGATACACCGCTGAAGCCGCATTTTCTAGTTTTAGTTTAAGGCGAGATATTTTACTTCTGCTTCTTTATGAGGTTTACTTTTTGGGATTTATTTGCAAGGATGCCTTGGTGCTTAAATGGATAAATGAAGTGCCCTGAGGGTAACACCAGTTTCCTGTAAGAAAATGCCCTCCGTGGTCCTAACCACACATCCCATTTACAGTTAAAATAATACTGAATGTGAGGTAGCTGTTTTAAAAATGGATTTTTGAACACATGATCAAATATATAATAACTTCTTAGCATCTGAGAATTATATCATATATTTACATACTTCCTAGAAGGACATAAGTCAACTATACACGATATTAGGGCTGAAACTAACAATTTTCTTTCATTATCTATTAATAATGTATGGTATTGTATTTTTCCTTATATTTAGATTTTTTACATACCAAATCTTGAGGCTTAGCATTTAGCATTACAAAATATACGTTAGTGAACTCTCTTCTGTAATTGCCTGGTGTCGTCCTTTCTGTCAGCAGACACTTTTACTTGTCACAGAAGGAAAAGCTCAGGTGAAACTAAGAGCACCAACGATGTCTAGTATCCCAACGCACTGTACACATTCGTACCACTATTCCACCTGAGTTATGATACAGATTTGTAAAACTGTTGCACGTCAAACTTTTCAACCATTTCTTTTTTGTCACTTTAATTACTATTTATGTACTTGTCTAATTCCTTCTTTCTTCTGTTTGTATTGTCATTTATTGTCACGTTGTCCTGACTTTCTTTATAACTTTTAAGTTTTTTTGTTTTTTTATGGAAGGAATTTCATTTTACAGTGCAAAGCGTTCTCTGTGTGTATGGCAACAGAGCCTTGATATTTCTCTCAAATCTGAATTCCTTTTTAAAGGTGAGACGTGTTCAGCTGCAGACCTGTCAGTGTCCTGCCATGTCCTCCTCAGCCGGTGGATGGGGTTACTCTGCAGGGCAGACACGATGGCGTACAGTGAGGAGAAGTTCTTCCTGGCTCTGCACTCCTGTCGAAAGCACACATAAATGAATACACTTATTTGCATGTGCGAATACACACACACACACACACTGTAACTGAGAACACCTGTGGGTGACTGGTATTAAGTTACAGTGTCGGCCTGAGGTGCTGAATAATGTATACTGCTAAAGAGGTTTGTCCCAACAGAAACCTGGGATGAGCTCAGGACGGCACTTTGGCAGTAAACCAGCTATACCTCACTTTGACAAAGAGGATGTTAGTGTGTGTGTGAGAGTGTGTTTTTGTGTATGTGATTAAAAATGCAGCTTCATACAGGAATACTGGAGAGAGGGTGGCTTTTAGTCACAGATAAAGACGCTTGGAAAGGAGTAAAACTGCTCATGTGACCATAACAACCAAGGACAGGATATCTTTACGTGTGCGTGTCTGACTGTATTTGTCTGTCCTGAGCGCTTCACCACTTTAAAAGAAACCGATTGTTGTGCACATAACCATAACACTGTTACATAACTCAGTTGATCTACATTTCTCTTGTAGAATGCGGACATTTTTAAGCCGATTCCGTCCTTTACTGTTTGCTGTGAGCTCATATTTTCTGACTCAGCAGCACATGTCCTGTTCATGCAGAGTACATTTCCTATTCCGTTTCCTGAAGCCTACTTTTCAGTAAAATATATGCTGATCTTTTTTAACAAACTCTCTTATCTTCTGCCAAAAGTGGCCGACCACCGAATGCACTCAAATGCAGGGAGCGCTCTCTTGTTATTTTCTGCAGTTCTGTCCAGACACAGAAATATAAACCAATACTTCATTAAAGTGTTAAAGTGCTCTCAGCTATTGACTGAAGCGAAATGACTTGTACAGTCACAGCAGAAGCCAAGCCGACTGAGAATTTGTGACGGTATGTGAATCGTCAGAGCCGAGAATAGGATTAGGGTTAGGGGATTAATGGGGCTTATTGTAGGAAAATGCACAGTTGTGGTTTTTGGAAGACTTGAAACCCTAACTGACACACTGTTAACAATTTAATTTCAAGCTAAACCCCATTTTCTTAAATTCCAGCTTGCAAAAATGGTACCAAATCCTGCCTTTTTAAGAGCGCGACCCTTGATTTCTTTGGACTGACCTCTGCCACGCTGATCCATTTCTCCAGCAATCGGGCTCTCTGCTGGCTGCGCAGCTTCGTCGGCCAAAGGCAGGATGCTAAAACTGCATTGGCCAGCTTGTTGAACTGACGTATGGTGGCCCGGACGGACCAACAAACGTCTTCCCTCCCTTTCTTATCCCTCTGAGACCACAGCGAGCCGAGGCAGTGGTACGGGACCAGACGGACGAACAGCTCCTGGTAAGCGACAGCGTATAGATCTATAAATAGCCTGTTTCCTGAAAAAAACACTCATTAAACCTGTACAGTGAGATCTGCCTGCTTGGAGTCAGTGCTGACAGAGCTGGGAGTCTTCTGTGGGTGGCACCTTCCTGTTTGTGTCTTCAGCCATGGCGGCTCATGTTACTGCTAAGTACCACTTTACCTGAGTGTATTCTAAACAAACTAAAAAAAAAACAACAAAAAAACACAACTCTGCAAATACAGTAAGTGAATACAGATGGATCAGAACTGTATGTTATCTGGAGCAGAAAAACAGATATGCATCCAGCAAAAGTGCAGGTTAAGGTGGTGCAAAGCAGAATGCACCTGGACTGAATCTACAGAGTCAACACTGACTTCAAAGCAGAGGTAGAGACAGTAGCATGCAAACATATTCTGTAAATGTCAGAATAAACCAAAGGACAAAAACCTTCCCGGTGACTTAAGAACTGTACTCTATCAAATGTCAGCATCTTTGGTCAATATTTTGCTTCAAAAACACGTTCAAGGCTTAAAAGAGACCTCACCGCCTCTATCTTGGTGAGCTGCTCAGCGATGAGCGCCGCAGGGAATCCCAGGATGCTGGTGGGTTCAAACTTGGAGGTGTCAGCAGGAGGACTGGTGAAACCGGTCTGATCTGCAAAGGAATGTTAAGAAACACTGTTATTTGTAGGCCCTTTATATCTTAGGAATCAGTGTCTCTCAAAGCTGCTGCTCTGATCCTTCGCCGTGTCCAGCGTAATAGTGAAGTTTGTTTTGTTCCAGAGAATGGCAGCTTTCTCAAGACAAAAGCGTATCATCTGGTATTCTCAGGAAAACCAGAGGAAACGGGATAGGTATCTCACTTTAATGAGAAAATTACTTTTGTTATCTTGAGAAAATTAGATTAGTCCCTCGTGAGTTTGAGATTAGAGGATTAGCGAAAACAAGATTAAGAGTTAAAGCTAGCGGGTCTGAAGCTGTGCTAAGACAGCGGTGCTTTGAGCTAAATGCTAATGCTAGCATGGGAGTGAGCTCACAGTGACAATGCTAATGTGCTTTTAGTTTAGCGTGTTAGCATGCAATTTGCTAATTATCACAGCTGAGGCCGATGGGAATGACATTTAGTCGTAAACCAAAGTATTGGACAAACTGAATGTGATGAACCTGATGATGGCGCTAGATGTCATCAAGTCAGAGGATCGCCAAAGTTATTGCAATTCACCCAGAGGGGGAATGTACAGAATTTCATGGAAATCCATTTAACAGTTGTTGAGATATTTCCATGGTTCATGCAGCTTTATAAGAGCACAATTCAAGTACTTTCAAGGTACCTAATCCAAACATTTCCAGACTCTCAAAGCCTTTATCATCAACAAACAAATATGACGACGGAATCGTTTCACGTCAAATACGAAAAGAGTTTTAGTTTGTATATTCGAATTCGAATGGTTAAAATTAAGCATTTTCCAAACTTTCAACACTTTGTACAAACCCTGTGTTTCATTCTCTACGAAAGTGGTGGACTGAGGGACCAGCAGACCTGCATTTCCATCCATAGAGCTAAAAATCATTGCAACCATGGCGGCCTTTGGCTTTCATAGCAGAATAGCTGTAGTGTTCAGAATATTTCGGTAAAATGGTCCAATTTTCAAGGACCGTAAACAGCCTTCTAGTTGCTCCTGAGTTCACAAGAACACTAGAAAACTAGTCTAAAATATATCCTTCTAAAGCAGTTTGGTTCCATTTCTTCAATCACGCAAGCTACAACCAGCCCACGTTGTATTATTTTGTCTTTTGTACCGCCGGTTTGGGATTTCCACTGAGAATACAAGTGCATTTCAACATCCAGCGAGGCCTGACTGTGTCATGTAAATCCCAGTTAAAATACAGACCTTTACGCGCGTCAGGGAGCAGGGCTTTCTCGCTGAGCTCCTCAGCTATCCTGAGGAGGCGAGCACGGAGGTCGGCTGCAGACGAGGAGTCCTGGGGGAGGAGGGGAGCCAGGCGCAGCAGGCGAGATGGCTCCCCCAAGCTCCTAAAGTCTTCGGGATACTCAGAGAGCCATGTGCTGAACACTGTACACACCGCTCTGCAGGAACGAGGAGAGAAATTCACAGCGATTCAGCGTTTCCAGGGCTTCAGGGGATGTGACTCCAAAATATATGGGTCACTACATCATAAAACCAAATAACCTTTTGTTTGTTAGCCTTGACCTCCAGACAGACTCCTCATGAGGAACCAACTTGTGCCTTGTAAGGAATAATTCTCAAATCGATCATCGGATTTTGCTGGGAGCTGGTGAAGGGAGGTGTGATAGTGGGGGCCTGCGTCTGTTTGTGGTTTAAACCCTGAGCTGGTGCAGGTTGCCGGAAGCAGATAAACAAGCCGTTGCATGCTGGAACTGATTGAATATATTGACATTTGACACATCTGAAAAGTTGCCAATAAGTCACATTCTCAAGGGGTTTAGACAAGAAATGCAGCGGAGCTTGTTGAGATGGTTTGCATTTCCTGTTTCTGTCTTCTGCTGACGTTTAATGGTTCAATGGTCATGGTTTATGTCAACGTTAGTAAAGGACTGCCATTTTTTTTTTAAAGTAAAAAGATGAACTCTGCCTGGTAATAATACTATTCCCCCGATAAACAGATGCAAGGATGTATGTACACTCACACAAACACACCGCATGTCGCACTAAAGGTTCCACAGAGGTGTTGGGTAGCGTTTTTTTTTTTTAACTCACTTGTTGAAAGATTGTCTCGTCTGGCACGTCTCACTTTCCCCGGGTGGGTTCTCCAATCTGTTAACAACAAGGAAGTTAGCGGAGCAGAAAACCCCCAGAAATACCAGCAGCATTTACCTTCGAATATGTGCATCTGCTGTGTCATAAATAAAACTTTAACAAGTTATTAATAGCCTGTTTTTCACAAGATGACTTTGGTGATTTTCGGACTTTTCATAATAGTGCCGACAGCGTGTCAAAGTTGTCATGTATCTAATGAAATATCTCAACACCTGGACGATGAATCCTACTGACTTTGGAGGTGGTCTGACCTTTCCCGTAGGTTTTGAGTGAAATGTCTCACCAACTATTAGGTGTATCGCCAAAATATTTGGAGCACGTTGGCATGTTGACGTTAGCATGGCTGTAGACTCTCAGTCCTGTTATATGAAAGTTGTTTCTCCGGTTTAGCGAGAGCACAGTCTCCCTAACATTCTCCATTCACGTTTTATCTTCCGCCAGCCAAACTCCCACTGGACAGGATCAGTCTGAGATTTCGACGCTTCACACAGCACAAACTCAGCCAGACAGGATGCTGACAGCTGCTGTGTTTGCTGTGCATCATCGACAGCTGGAACTGCTATCATACAAGGTGTCTTTCTTTAAAAACCCTCCCTGAAATCCAGATTCTCCTAGCAGACAAAAACCCCAAATAAGAAATTGGTAGTGAGCAGAGATTTAAAAAAAACAACACCAGCAAAAAAAACCCAACTCTCCAACCTGTCAGTGAGGATGTCCAGCACTCTCTTTGTGGAGGTGAAGGATCTATAGGTGGAGAGGAAGATGGTGACGAAGGAGGAGTCTCCCATGGAAAAGGAGTGAAGAAGGTGGAGCACCAGCTTCTCTTCTGTCCCTGCTTTCACACACTGGGATCGAGAGACCGCCGACTGGAGGAAAGAGAGAGGTCAAAATTGGGCGTTAATGCAAATAGGAGGCCTTTTCAATCGCTCGTCTGAAACGTTGTCCAGTCAGTCACACGTGACTTACCACGGGATTATTGGGACCACCAGGATGCTGTTTGACCACCACTGTGTAGATCACCCCATCCTCCTCCTCCTCAGCCACGGTGGACTGCAGAGCGGGGAGACCCGGTTAAGTCGGCGTTCGTGTGTTGCAAAGAATGCATCAAAATCAGAATGAGCTTTGGATTCGTTAAAACATGCGCGACACAGGAAGGAATAAAAAACCCGTTTGGCTCGACGCAGCGAAGAAAATTGTCAAAAGAAAGGTTTTTTACTGCTGCTACTGATTCCGAGCAATAAGTTTCACCTCATCCTTTTACTGAACTAAACAGACTTACACGATTAGACAATCTCATTAAAATAACGGCTGAGATATAATCTGTTCTACTAGATGACACCCAATTCCCCCTCCCCAAAAAAAGAGGCATAACATCAAGCTGCACTGAACTCATTTCTCACACGCTACATGGAGCTATAACGATCCAGTTTTAGCCTCGGGGGAAAGTCCCTGACACATTTGCCCCATTTTATACTGGTACTGACTCACAGGCGCATTTATCCCGTGAATGTTCCAATGTGCAACACAGCTGGCCTTACCAGATCCAGAGGACAGTACCAGGTGGTCTTCATCGGTGAGGGCTCTGCCTGAAGAAGAGACAGAAACAAAACAGGCATTAAGACAGAAGTACTTTCGATGAATCTCAGAATACTTTAGTATTTCACAGGAAGCCACCATTGGTCTTATGCACATTACATTTCCTTTGCACTACCATTACTCTACCACTGCTACCTAACGTTTTTTCCACTATAACTTACATATTACACTGATACTGTACATATCTTTTCTGTATACACCCGTCAGCTTTCTGGTACCGGGGGGGGGGATATATGAGACAGCAAGTGAACATTTTGTCCTCCAAGTTGATGTGTTGAAGCAGGAAAAATGGGCAAACAGAAGGATGTGAGCGACTTTGACAAGGAACTGTGATGGCTGGACGACTGGGTCAGAGCATCTCCAACACTGCAGCTCCTGTGGGGTGTTCCCGGTCTGCAGGGGTCAGTACCGACCAAAAGTGGCCCAAGGAAGGAGAACCGCTGAACCGGCTCATTGATGCGGGGGGGGTGAAGGCTGGCCACGTGTGGTCCGATCCAACAGAAGAGCTTCTGTAGCTCAAACTGCTGAAAGAGTGAATGCTGGTTCTGATAGAAAAGTGTCAGAACACACAGAGCATCTCAGTTTGATGCATATGAGGCTGCGTAGCTGCAGACTGGTCACGGTGCCCGTGTTGTCATGAAGTTATGGCTGATCGGTGTAGATGTATTTGCGTAACTGTATATCTTCCTTGTTAGTCTAATTTAGTTTTCCTCATTAAATTCTTCCTTAAGCGTGTCTGTTACATACTTTATTCTACTTTGTTGTCTATCTATTTTTATTTTGTGTGTGTGTAGCGTGGAAGGCACTACAACTGCATTTAATTGTGCAATCCCGTATTGCACAATTAAAATTTAAATTTAAAATTAAATTTAATTAGTGGAGATCATTTTGTTTTTGTGTCCCACAGACAATCTCGCAACTCTACAGAAATCCTGCATCTCTGTTTCTGTACAGCTTTGCCTGGACTTCATTAGCCGAACGGAAGCAATAACATAGAACTAGTTGCTGTCTAGTGTTAGTTTTTACGGTAAAAGGAGCTGTCAACCAATTTGAGAACGACAGTCGATCACAATCTTGTGTTGTGAGTTGCAGTGTTGGTGGGTGTGACTGCACCTTTTGTTTACATCAAGACCACAGATTATGCATTTTAGTAATACATTGATCAACATCCCTTTACGCTCGTCCCGACATTTCGCAACTGTGACATCAGCTAAAAACACTGTCTGACCATTTTAGACGGTTTGTACTCGTTGTGAGTCAACAGTCTGGATCACGAGCGACACCTTGGAAACACACTCAAAACAAATCCGATTTAAAAACACGACATCTTATAAAGCCTTTTGGTTGTTAATTAGCCTCTTGAAAAAAAATAAAGCTAATGACTTGCCTTACATTTTCATTCATTTTGCATGTGCTGACTTGTGAGCTTTCTCATATGCAAATCCAAAGTCACATATGAGCCAAGAAACATATTCATACAGACAGCAGAAGTGCCTGGGCTCTGCCATCCGACCCCTGTTCAACCCATGGTGTAATTAGTTGTAATAAGCATTATGTTAGCCTCTATTAGCCTCTTTGAAATTACCTTGAGTTGACTTGATCGAAGGTCAACACTGCAAGCAGGCGCTCTTTGCATTCAAAAAGGATCCTACCGAACTGAATAGTATAGTCTGTGTGTCAAACCAGTTCCTCTATCTCTGCCTGCTTCCACGCAAATCTGCCTGCGATTCTATCTTTCCCATGAAATCAGCCCACGAGCACACAGCAAACGCACACAAGAAAGGAAAAATGTCACACAAGTTACCTTTCCCTGGGCAAGTCGAGACAGGCAGCAATACCTAAGCTTCCTGGAAGTCTTCAGGAGAAAGGTGCTAATAGCGTTTTCATTCTCTCCATTTTCTCTCATCTGTCGCTCCCTCTTCTTTCTCTCTCTCTCAAACTTGACCGCTCTCTTACTCCCGTGTCGGTTGACCTAGAGCTGTATGTATTTGATACGTCTTTACCGTTTGCTCCTCTATGCCTTGTGGCTCTATGTCACAAAGAGCACCTGAAGCAGGAGCTAAGTCCGGCCCCCATGAGCCTGCATCACCTGGGCACACCCATTATACACACACACACACACACATTACAAACACAGAAATACACACACAGATCATTTTCAGTGAGTCGCCCATAGACACACATGCAGTATGCGCATGACAAGCTCACATACAGACACGCCGCACACACAAATGCAGACCCTCATCAATAGACACGTGCATGGGCACTTGGCTGCACACACGCATGCACACACGTACACACACACACACACACACGTACACACACTGAGAGACAAAGCCCTGAAGCTATTTCCAGAACAATACCCCCCCCCCCTCTTTCAGTCTCTCCTCTCTGCTCTCCTGCTCTCTTTGTCTTTGTAGATGACCTTCCCATGCAGATGAACCAGTTTGGCTGAGTGTCCTATGTAATATGTCACTAAGCAAAACAACATCATTTGATAACAGGTAGATGTTGGACAGCCTCCATACTATGTATTTATTTAGGAGCCTGAAATGCAGTTTGAGCAGCAAGAGACTCTGTAGTCGAGCAACGGGAGGTAATAAATGTTCTGACAGCCACTGAACCAGGAAGCAAGCTGTGTGTATTTAAGGGGCTAATGGCATCCCAGAGTGAAGCCATGTTAACTAGGTGGAGACTTTCCCAGCTGTGTGTGGAGGTGTGTGGAGGAAAGTTGGCTTATTAACTTCTAAAATGGTAAAGTTACCGGCCGTAAAAACCAAAAACAATTAGCTAAAAGTTTCTAAAAAGAAATATGTCATATTTTATAACATATGTGATCATTCCCTGCAGGTTTGTCACTACAGGCGACACCTTTCACATAACATGTTGTAATCTGAGCAATTGCTAATGTATAAATTAGCAATGCTTTTTGCTGTGCTTGTTACTAACTCGACTGCTTCCCTTTCCCGTAGTTGTGTGCTTTCTCTCTCCTTCTGCTGCTTTCTGCAGTTATGTCTGCCTCCGGAGCTGTTGAGTCTGGATCTGTAGCTGCCTGCTGCCCCCATGTTCCTGCTAATATTGTTATTGCTCTTATTGTTAGTGTTACTGTTATTATATTGCTGCTGGTATTATTTGTATTAATATTAAGATTAAAACCATTACTACTACTATTACTTTACATACTTTACCTTTTCTCTCTGTCTCTCTCTCTCTCTCTCTCTCTAAACCCAACCGGTCGAGGCAGCTGACCGCCCACCCCGAGCCTGGTTCTGGTTCTGGTTCTGCTCGAGGTTTCTGCCTGTTAAAATGGAGTTTTTCCTTGCCACTGTCGCCTAGTGTTTGCTCGTGGTGGGAATTGTTGGGCCTCTGTAAATAAAGAGTCAGTCTAGACCTGCTCTATATGATAAAGTCTCCTGAGATAACTTTGTTAGGATATGGCGCTATATAAATAAAACTGAATTGAATTGAACTGAATTAAATCTTGATTGGTGCAGCTGTAAGTGTACAGAGACTTTGTGAGGTCCTCCAGATAAATAGACGCTTACTGAAACCGCAAAATGTGACCTAAAGTGATAACTGAAAAAACTGAAGGTGTGCAAAATGTGCACAAAATAAAAATCAATTAAAGACTTTAACAATATATATATGCAACAAACAAAAAAAATTCTAAATGTTCTAAACGTTATTCAAACTGCTCCAGGACTGGAGCAGTTAGTGGCGTCATAAATCTGCTCACGAGCATTAGTCATCCTAAAATGTCAGACTACACACAAAGTAAACTGTATTTACTATGATGTAAACATTTGCAAAGCCTTTCGTCACCTATCATTAGGCCCTGCTAGACACAACTTTTGAAAGCGTTTATTTTGAGCCTTGAGGAGTACATATTAAATGTCATTGACACAATACTGAATTTCCCAGCTGGGGATCAATGAAATGAATAGGGGACATCAGGGGACATAAACAATAGTTCTAATCAATCTTATCTTATAATCCACTCTTTAAATTTTACACTTGTCTTAGCTTGTCATGATATATGGTGAATGTGCTGATAGAATAAAAAAACAAAGTAGGTCTGTTCCAATATTCATATATTATTACTATAAGTATACGTCCTGACACAAAATTCGAAAACAAGTGGAAGTCATATTTCGCCATCAAAACAGAATTTCCGTGGACTGAAATCGAAGAGGGTAAATCGATCCTCTGAGCCAACAGACAAAAAGACAAAAATCACAATAGATGATAACAGAACAAATAAAACCTGATTCAGAATATTTCCATTTTTCATTCTGCTAAACCAAACTCAGACTGGAAACACAGTGAGACACGTAGAAAATGTGACAAAATGGGGGAATTAGATATTACAGATACATGTGCAGGCAGTTAGCAGTATGATTAACGGCTGCATGGTGATAACAAGTCTCACTGAAGTAAAAAAAACAGCCCAAGGCTTTAAATATAGCCTGTTTATATATAAGATAGTATCATTTCCCCCCAAGGCCCAGTCTCACTGCTTACTTATCCAATAGTGATGACTTGTCTTGCCTTTAGCTCTTTAGCCCAGTGACCCTGTGGGCCTTTATCGCAGACTCAAAGAAAACTAGCCCTTTGCTCTGTTTCCTTATTCCAGTCAGAGATGGCATATTGAGGCACTTGAGATAAACAGACATTCAGTGTCAGTTGGGTTTGCCTTCTGAAACCAGGCCAAAGGTGGGCCAGAGAAGCCAGCCTTTTCTTTGAAGAAACTTTTTGAAGCGCTATAAGTGCGCATAATTTGGAGTCCAGCTGCCTCAAAGGCTGCCGGATAAGCATTGTGATTATGGGCCACTGTGGTGGGTGGCATGAGTTGGGACCCTGCGGCTGTTATCTGTGAATCTCAGTTCTAACTTTTATCAATACCCGTGTTGATTTTTCCCCATATGTACCATTGTTGTTGTGACACATTGTTTATGTTCTTTTAAAAGATGGGAGCTTGTCTTAGGGCCCTAAGCGCTCCTTTTTTTTAAAAAGTTCCCCCAAACCCCCCAGCTGCAAGCAGGAAGTACATAATAAGTGGAGACAAACACAGGAAGCAGGACATGCCGTCGTGTTGCGAAGCTATTTTTCTTCCCCTCTCCTTCCATCACAAGTTGAGGCTGTGTCAACCTCTCCTCCTGAACAGCTACGTCAGCTATTGGACGGCACCAGAAAAGCATCAGGCAGGAAGCCAACTCGCCATTTTCGCCCCCCCCCGGTCTCAAAACACAGCCAGTTCTAACCTTTTTCCTTTAATAAAGCTATTTAATTGCCCAAAAAGATTTGAACTTTGAACAAATACACACACGCCGCCGACATCCTTATTTACAATCCTACACAAGTCTTTCCACCAAACAGGGGGTCATAAATGCATCTTCTGAAGCTTTATTTAAAGATAACCATTGTTTTTTGAGTGGCCCACAACCCCCGACCCCTTCCTTCCTATCTTTCTCTCTGCTCCTCTTCTCACGCTTTCATCTATGTATCCCTTGGTGCCCGTTATCGACTCCCTTTCAAGTAAAACTCTGTGGCATTAAAGTCAAAGCTGTTCTATCCCCCTTAAAGGAAAGAAATCTGCCCGTGGATATGATTACTCTGTAAGATATCATCAGTCTGTGATGTTCGGCAAGTTAGTTTGTAGGGAAAAGTTGAATTCTTGGTGGGCAAACTTTGCCTTAACCTGGCAAACCTCTAAATGTACTTTAGTGAGTGATTTCCATAAAAGTGTCCAGATAACAGACATTGACTTGTTGGCTTATGGGTGTATATACAGTAGCTAGCTAGCTAGCCGGACAAGCAATGTGCGAACATAACGGGTTAAAGTATATGGCCACAAGTACACGGACAACCAAACACAGTATGTGGACATCCAAATATTACACCCACATGTGATGTTATTCCAAAACCATGGGTATTCGTTTGCTGTTCTAACCATCTCCACCATGCCCTGGCTGCAGGGGTTAGCTCCCATTAAGCCACAACAACATTAGTGTCACCGATACCGGACGATAAAGCCTGGCTCAGCGCGCCAGTATACTCCATCGGAACTGTTTGACGGATGGTCGAATAGATTTTAATTCCAGGAGAGACTGTCTGAAGATGTGCTCCATAATCCATGCTAATCCCTGAGGGTCCAAGCCCAAATCATGAGAAACAATTTAACAAGTTGTGACATTGTGAAAAACATGTCACAACTTGTCCACTCTGACTTGTCAGAATATATTTCCACTTATGTCGTTGTGCATATCACATCAGTGAATTGTTTAAATGGACTCTTCCTGTGAACTATGAACCCGCTTGAGGGAACTATTTTCTAAAAGCTGGGGCGCTTATTCAAAACAGACGTCTTTCTGCCTTCTCTATTAATCATTTCTTGCTGTGTAATTGCTGAATACCAAAATAAAAATGGTGAGTTTGGAGAGTTTGAAATTTGACATATTCTGTTCTTTGAAGCATTACCTACAGTTCGCCAGTTATCCTTTGAAAAATACACCAGTGTCCAGGAGAGAAATACACCACCAAGCCAGAAAATAGGCTCAAAAATATATGACCTTTCATCTGCTATCTGTATTAACCATGTCAATGTGTTGCAGATTTGATTTTTATCTCTATCAATAAAACTAAACCTGAAAACGCACGTTGTTTCACCTAAAAGCTTCACTGTTCACTCGAAGGTTGCCACTTGGTGCATTCTGCCTCACGCATCCAAGTTTCCCTCATTAAAGAATGAGCGAGTGGCCATATTGGATTCCACTCGACAGACTGTCCTCGGAGACGGGCCTGTGATACTGGATACTGTTAATAGGGAGAGCAGGTGTACGCCACATCGACCGGCCAAACCGCCACATGCATTATTTACCGCGAGCTTCAGCAGCCGCCATGGGATGCCAGCACGGAGGTATCGTGCTCATTCAGAAAGAGAGGCAGTGCACCTTTTTTTTTTTTTTTTTAGCTGCGGGGAGTTTCTTGAGGCCCGGTGTGAAGTAAACCCAAAGAACCATGTGCAAGTCATGTGCGGTGAGGGCAAGAGAGTTGTCCATGACTCAAGGAAAGTGGGAGGGAGGTGTGAGTTGTTTGGGTTTTTTTTTTTTTCCCACATGAAAGAGAGAAGAAATACTAAGCTGTAGATATCAGTTCTCTTAAACAAGACTAAGAGTCTACAGCCATGCTAGCTGCTCTGTGAGGTGCTTTGAGTCAAAGGCTAACATCAACATGCTAACATGCTCTCAATGACAATGCAAACATGCTGATGTTAAGCAGGTGTAATGTTTACCATGTTCGCCGCCTTAGTTTTGCACGAGCATGCTAACGCCTGCTAATTAGCAGTAGAGACAACGTACAGCTGAGGCTGATGGGAATGTTATTGTGTGCGCAGGTATTTGGTCATAAACCAAAGTGTTTGCTGTCAAAGTATTTATTGACTTGCTGTTGGCACTAGAGGAAATGTCACAATTCAGAGGACATAAATGATAGTTCCGGTAGTAGTTGAGATATATCACAGGGGGGAAAAAAATGGTGGCACTAGAGGAAAAGTCCAGAGTCACTAAGATTCATCCTCTGGGGGCCATGCATGTCCGTATGAAATCAATGGCACTGCATCCAATAGTTATTGAGATATTTTATTCTGGATCAAAGTGGTGGACAGACCGTCAGAAGTAAGAAAGCCTCATTCAAATTCCCACTGACACTTGTAACTGAAAAAGTATCTAATATTGTTGTTTATGCAATATTTCAGCTTCAAACTCTATTTCCCATAAGCCCTAGACCTTCGTGGTGGCCTCGGACAGCTCAGGCATGTCTGCAGACGTTTTTAGACGTCAGAGATTAATAAAGAAGCATAAAATAGCAAAAATAACATCGGCTCTGGCAAATCTTTTGGAATTGGATGAAACCAAGTCACGGCAATGTCAGTACGGAGCAGTTTCAGTGCTGGGAAACTTTCATGGGAGCTGTAGTTCTTCAAAAAGTAAGCGTTGTTTAACTTCGTTAAAAATCACAAAGGTTTCGATTTCTAATGGCAATGGCTGTATTGGATGCCGATTTATCTCAGAATATGGAAAGTAAACCCCAAGAACACGCTTTACTTTTGCATAAAGGCAGAGGAGAAACTGCACGGAGTTACAGAAGCTAGTGGCTAACCTGGACTCTCTACTGGCGCCCATAGTGCTATGCCGCATGCATGGCTACAAAATGATTGCATTAGCACAAGCAAATATCTGTCGTCGTGCAATTTAAATTTAAAATACTTCCCTGGATGAACTGTTTTCTTGTGACACCATGGCGTTATTGCCCTGTTTTGAGTCGGTGCACCGATATTCCTTTGAAAAACGAGTTTAATTTGCATCCATGTAACTGGTGGAATTTATTCAGTTTATGGAAACTAACAGCATGTGCGTCGCCCTGGTGGGACAGCAGTAAATACAAACAGGCGCCGCCATCCTCATCTCTCTCTCTCTGTCTGTATCACACTGACTTTATTCCCTCGGGGTTTTCTGAAACCCAGCCGACCGCATCTGCTGTTTAATCAAGGAACTGGTACCCGAACGCAGCTTGTACAGTTTCACAGAGGGCTGCGCTAAATGCTGCTGGCTGTGTCGGCATGGCAAATAAAAAGTCCGCCTAATTCCCCCTCTGCTCCGTCACATCACTTTACCGTGTGAACAGATGAAAAAAAAAAACGAGTAAAATGGATGGCAGGAGATTGCCGGCACTCAAAACAACACCACAGAGGAAGCTGTGAGAAATAGTGGCACCTCACATCACCCTCGGTAACACGTTCGAGTGTTTCAACGAGGCAAAACACTCACCTGTGAAGTCTCCAATTCGTCACCGCCGCTCCCCCTCCCCGATTGGTTGCTCCTTGGCGTGCCGCTGTCAGGTGGTAAGGGCCGGTAGCCAATGAGAGGCACGCCGCTTGACGCCACCCCCGGCAGGTCATAACCACCTGTTCGCATGTTGCGGGGCAGCATGGCGCCAGCTGCCACGGACAGGACGAGCACAGGAGGAGAAGTGTTTCACGCCCTCTTAGGCGGCCGCTCAGGCAAACGTCTGTCGGGATCAAACCAGTCATAACGTGTTCATTAGTGCACCTGAGCTTCCTGCGTGTTAAAGGGTTCATTTCAAAGCACTGCTATTGGACTGTAACCCGGGTGGCCTGGGACAGGTCTGCGTCTGTTCTCAGGGCACGGAGAGGCCCGGGTTTCTGTGCCCCACGTATCTGAAACAAACGTTCCTGAGTTCTGACTATTCATTCATATTTCACACACCGTACAATCTCCATTTCATTTCATTTCACTCTCCTGGCTTATTTACAGTATGTCTTTCTGCACGGCCTCGTTTTTCTTGCATATCTTGTCTGAAGGGATACAAACAATAGCCAGGCACCCGTTTGCTTGCTGTGATCATTCCTGGTCATTAAAACATCCCTTCCTAATGCACCTTTTATGTTTTATATAAAGCACTTTGAATGGCCTTGTTGAACGGTACTACTACTACTATTTGTGTGCATTTATTTACGTATAGTTGGACAAATTTCTAAACTTTGACAGGCAAAATATGGATAGACTGAACTTTTCACTGATCGCGCTGCAGACTGATTGGGTCGAAAATGCATGCCAATACATGTATTACCTTCATTTCAGTGTTTGAGTCAGCTAAAGGTCGACGCTGGTCAGTGTGTCAGGCACAGCAATCGACATAAAAACAGTGCAGCAGCCTCTGCGTGCACGGTCGAGACATTTCTACCGAAAAGAACACATTACAGTAAGTCAACGGCAGCTTGGAGGCCATTTCGTGGTTCATTTGTTTAACACATTCACTGCGTCCGGCAAGCAGGCCAGGATTTGCATGGCAACCCCTCCTCCCATTTCCCTTTCCCCTTCTTTGGAATTTGGACCGCCACGAAGATAGACATCTAGCTTCAGGAAGAGCGGTGCGGCAGGGGGAGCGATGGAGAGGTCGATACTGCGACCTGCGATGCACGGCCCGAAGCGCTGCAGCGAGACCACTGTTTGAGCACTCAGTTGCGCAGGTAGTGCGCAACATGCTGATAAATGATGCGTGCTTTGCAGTTCCTCTGCGAGGAGAACATGCAGGATGGCTATCGGGTGGCTGCTGTAACTTAGAGTCTATCCCCCGAAGACCTCAAGTGTGATATAAAAATGTGCTGGCACTCCCAACTTTCCATTGTGCCTTTGTCTTGGGACAACTCCCGCGGCCCTGTAGCACTTGTGCAACACCTACTTTCTCCTACCTGAATACAGTCACCATTGCTGCAGGTCTCCCTGTCTTTTTTTTCCCCCTTTGGCTCGTTCTAAACGTGCTCAACAAGCCAGTTTGCAGTCTGTGTTACAGAGGAGGAGAAAGACGACCCGTGCAGGCCTGCGAGTGGCCAACGGTGCAGTTTAAGCCAGGACCAACAGCTATGCAGAGGTCTGAATGGCTGCCGTTCACTGACTCTGACCAAAGCAAACAGCCCACATGTGGCTGAGGAACACACACACACACACACACAGCTGTAACTAGGATACTGTTAAGTCACAGCCCATAATGCTCCTTTATCTGCTCAGTAAATGCAGCCATAGGGTGGTGCTGCAGCTTTGGGTCCTAAAGGCAGCTGTAGAGAGAACACAGCGCCTGGCAGCGTGCAGAAGTTACAACACACCGGAGTGACACATGATGACATCTGCTTCCTACTGTGAGTCACCCGGCGACACCCGGACGCCCCGTCGGCCGGTGAACGCGCACAGCAACCGGCCGAAACTGGCCGCTGTGCGAGCCGCGGCTCCAACTTACCGACGTGCAGCGTGTCATTCGCAGGACGCGGTTCTGTCCGACTGCGTGTCAGCTGGACTCCCGGGCGGCATCGGACGGCCGCGGGGCGCTGCGGGGTCGCCGGTCCGGCTCAGCCGCGGAGAGTCGCGCCCATCTGGAGGCGACGACAACGACCGGGGCGCTCCGTCCCCCCCCCCGCCCTCTGCTCTCTATCTGTGTCCCCGCACACACACACACACACACACACACACACACACACACCGCCCGTCTGTCCAGCCTCCAGCAGCCGATAGCGCTCTGCAGTCAGGCTCACTCCCTCCTCTCCTCTCCTCTCCTCTCCTCTCCTCCCCTTCGCACTTCCTGTATGTTGGGCTCTCAGCGCTCTGACAGCAGCTCCGTCCCTCCGGGTGGCGGATCGCCGGGTCCTGTACAGCAGGATGGGGGGGGGGGGGGTGATGCAGCCTCAGGGACCGAAGGAGAAGCAGAGACGTTCCGCGCACGAACGCATTTCCGCACTGTCGTTCTGCGCGCGCGCACGCCAGCCCTTTAACCCTCCTCACCTTCTTCACGTGCGGGTTTATTTGGGTGAACGTGCTTCGCGCGAAACCTTAAAACAGCTGGAGCGACTTCCAGTCGTGCAGATCTCGCACCGACTTTAGCCCGAACGCATGTTTCCCTAAACCTTGAACGCGGTTTACGCCGCTGGTTGGTCACACGCCTCATCCTGATTCTGACCCCGGACTCAGGCTTTATTATATTTAGCTCGTTTATAACACTTATAAAAGTACGGTGTGATTTTTGTTTTTAATAGATTACATTGCAAAAAAAAAACAAAAAAAAAACCTGGATGTTCAAAAATTCAAAATGCCTCCACTTTGACAAAGAGGCTCCAGTCTCGACCAGCGCCTCGCAGAAAGAGACACTTTAGGGCGTTTATCTTGCAAATCATATCGCATGCAGCCATGTCGCACCTCTGTCAGAGCAGAGCCGCTGGCCTTCAACCTAACGACCCTGAACACCCCCCCCCTCCTCCTCCTCCTCCTCCTCCACCCGGCTGACGGGGCTCGACTGCGGCACGGCAGTAGCCCCTTGCATTTGCTCGCCACCTAGCGGCGACAGTTGGCAACGCGCACTTTCACACCTCCTACTCTGCCAGGGGCCATTTTGAGCCGCACTGGCGGCGTCGCCGCGCGCCCGGGCGGTGCGAGTTATGCGCGAGACGCAAGTAAAAGCAAGGAGAGGCGCGAGCGGGGATCACACGGCGTCTGGGTTTGGACGCTCGCGCGCCGCAGCCGAAAAGTTAGCTGTGAGCGGCATCGGCCCAGTGGAGCGTCCGGCTCATTTAACGCTGCGCCTCTGTGGCCGCGTGAAGCGGTTTCTGCCAGATGTTCGTCTGTGCGTCGGAGCGGTTAACGGCGGCTCCTGCCATTTGATGCATATTCAACAATGTGCATTTTTTTTTTGGCTCTTTGGCTGAATGCAGTGGCTGCCTGCAGCCGTCTGCGTTGTCGCTGGCAAATATCTTCAGACGTACGACTTTGAGTTTCCCTTCCACCACTACATCACACTACATCACCCCCCACCCCCACCCGGGTGTCCCGTGAGTGGAGGCGACCCCCACCCTCTTTGGGGCGTCCGCGCAGTTTTCAGCAAAGAGCAGCTGGAGAGAGAGCGAGAGAGAGAGAGAGAGAGAGAGAGAGAGAGAGGTGTCAGCCCCCAAACATGTGCAAAATGTATCAATTGTTCAAAAGGAGGCTGATTCGCTCGTTTTTGAT
This sequence comes from Gadopsis marmoratus, assembly GCA_036023855.1. Lineage (NCBI taxonomy): Eukaryota > Metazoa > Chordata > Actinopteri > Centrarchiformes > Percichthyidae > Gadopsis > Gadopsis marmoratus. The sequence goes on along the minus strand of JAVQJF010026506.1, from coordinate 17,561 downwards.
TTTGAAGTTCCTTGACGCGTCGAAACGTCACTGAGCTCGTTGTATTATTATTGTGTGACTTTGTCCGGTGGAAATGTCCCTTTACGACAAAGAGCTCCGCCCGTCTTAAGAACCAGCAGGTTAAAGTTGCTGGAAACTTTCCTGGACTCGGCCGGTCCGATCCTGTTGGAGGCCAATTAATGAGGCGGCTGATCTCATTAATTGGCCCCCGTCGCTGCGCGCGCTGCTTCTGGCTTTTAGCGCACCGCCATCCACCCCCCCCCCCCCCTTCTCCATCCCTCCCGCTGCCAGGCATCACAATCCCACCTTGTCACAAAGATTTAGGGTCAATCCCTCAGACGGGAAGGTGCTTTCGCCGTGGACCCCCCGCCCCCCACCTCTGGACCCCCCCCAGCTGTATCTCCCTCCCACTCCATCTCGGTGTTTTATGTCTGCGTCACAACAAGTCGGTCGAGAGCGCGAGGCAGAGGGATGATGGCGTCTCTGGCGGCTTGATTCCGCTGCTGCTCAGACGAAACCCGCCTCGGCGGCATCAATAGGCGGCGGGGAGGAGAGCGACGGCGACGGGGACATGACGAAACGGCAGCGCGGAGGACGGACAAACTAGGCTGAGAGACGGACGGACAGTCAGTCGCCTTCCCCCCCCCATATCCCCAGATCCCCCCCCCCCCGCCTCCTCCACCTCCTCGCTGACGGCTTGACTGACACACACAGGCTGCTCGGCTCAGACAGGGACATACATGCACATCATCCACTTTTTTGCAAACACGCAGGCTGCGCATCCGAGCGGGCGGCGATCGGGCAGCGCGGGTCCACAGCAGATGAGGGCATTTGATGTCCAGCCGGCCCAGGAGCATCACTGTGACCCCGACGGGAAGGAGTTCGGTCTGACAGGTACCCTTCACCGGCCAGCTCACTGTGCAACCTGCCTCTCCGGTTCACAAAAGGCTGTACGTGCCCTGTTGTGCGTCCTGCGTCCGCCTTGGCTTGAGTGCATGCACTGGAACAAATGCTCAACGGGCAGAGGTAATGTCTGCACAGTCATTCGTCTATTGAAGTTGTTTTAAAGGTGTTGGGGAGAAGAGGAGGAGGAGGAGGTGGAGGAAGGAGAAGAAAGCAGCAAAGTGCCAGGCAAGATGCTTCAAGTCGCTGCACAGTGATCTTTGCTCATTCAATCAAACTGTATTGCAGCAGTCGTCATGCAGTGTTCTGCGTGTGCGTGCGTGTGTGTGTGTGTGTGTGTGTGTGCGTGTGTGTGTGCAGTAATCATTTGTCTTGCTCTCTGGTTGTGTACTCACTCTCATCTTTCAGTGTGGTGGATACAGGCTGTCGCTATGCTCTGGACTAAGAGGAGGAGGTGGGGAGGGGTGGAGGTGTGTGTGTGTGTGTGTGTGGGGGGTGGGGGGGGGGGTGGAGGATATTAACCCCTTTGCACCGAAGCCCGCCTGTCTGAGAGCCAGCTGAAATGCCGGGGCCATAAACCCCTCTGTCAGCAATGGCAGCAAAGTATTCAGCGAATAAATCGGATTTCCATTTCACATGAGCCCTGCTCTCTCTCTCTCTCTCTCCCTCTCTTCCTTTCTCCTCCCCGTCTCTCTCCTCAGGATGGGGGGAGTAAGCGAAGGAGACGATGTGTTGGCTCGATGGAGTGATGGACTACTGTACCTCGGCAATGTGAAAAGAGTAAGTGCATGTGGGAGTTTGTGTGTGTGTGTGTGGCAGAAAGAGACTTGTGTGTGTGTGTGTGTGTGTGTGTGCTCTTTAAAAAGACTTCCATTTAGTTTTGTCAATCATTCCGCTCACCTGCTATCTCCCTCTCAGGTAGATGGAGTCAAGCAATGTTGTCTGGTGAGATTTGAGGACAACTCGGAGTTCTGGGTACTGAGAAAGGACATTCACTCGTGTAAGAAAAACGCTCTTTTCTCTCTCTCTCTCTCTGTCGGCTAGAAGAGTAAATAGCTTCCTGTTGAGAGCGCTTTCTAGTTCTTGGGTTTAACAAAAAATGCTCCCAGTTTGAGTTTTTGAATGCACAAATGCTCAGCTGAACTCCAAACTAAAGGGCGCTTGTGCTTCTGCTCTGAACGCCCGGGGAGTTGAAGGAATACTCTCCAGGTCCTCCCCCCTCTTTTGTGAGCTGGAAACGTAATTTATTTTACTTTGTACCTTTTGTCTCGGGACCTGCGATCTGTCGTCCCTTAGCAAAAATGCAGAGAATAACGTAAAGCTGTGACACTGGGCGCGCTGAGTATTCTGATCGGGGCACGTTGAGACGTAATTGGTATGTTAGAGTCTATTTATGAATTTATTAGACTAATGAATCCTCTGGGAAATGGCGCCCCCACTCAGCCTAACATCAAGCGAAGGGGGGAGTTGGACGCTCGTTAGGACCAGGCTGAATATCCGCCCGTCAAATGAAGTGAAATCTAAAAGGGTGCAGGAGACACCGAAATCAATGGGGTGGCAAGGATGTGAATCAATATGCGTAAATTAATGCTGTTGACTGCTCTCTCTCTCTCTCTCTCTCTCTCTGTCTTCCTCTTTCACATGTACTCCCCCCCCCCCTGCCTGTCTGTGTCCTTCTCTGTCGGCCTCAGTCGCTGCTGGAGTGGAAGAAGTTTGCTGTATCTGTGACGGTCCGCCTCTCAAAGAACCCCTCATAAGTTGTCTTAAATGTCGCCACGGTAAGGAAGCACGCCTGATCACACCGGTTCTCGCACCGACCTTGACAATTTGACACAGTAAAGCGGTAAATAAATGTGGCTCTTTAATTAAAGAAAACGGCACAGGAAACCACGACAGACGTGACAAGATGTGAGTTGTTGCGCCTGCGTCCAGGATGAAACACTGAACTGTATTCATAGACTTGAAATGCCACACGTGGGCTAATTTAGACACGTTTAAAGGCAGGAAAAAAAGCCACTCTGCATTGCATGATAATTTGTGCCTGATTTGCTTTTTCCACAAACAAATCCAACAAACAAGGGTCAAGATTTAAAGTGAGCAGAGAGTAAACTTTCCTCCTTCAGCAGACGAATGTGACAACAGCCTTCTAGCGTCAAACGCTGCAGGTACATCATTCTGCACAGTGAAGGTCAAACAGCCATGCCGAGTAACAACAAGCGAAAGAGTGCGGGGGGGGGGCTTTAAAAGTATTATCATGAAAGGCAAATTGTACCGCCACGTCTTCACGGCTCCGTCAGACGAACAGGGTTGCTGACAGTTTGTTTTAAGGGGAAAAAGCAGACAGACATACTCCCCTGCTCCCTAGACGCAAGTAGTATAGGGAAACGTTTTGCGTGAAACAAACCGGCAGAGCACTGAACGTGGAGCCGCTCTGCCATTATTGTCACTCCGGCTGTCTGTCTCGTAAACACGAATTAAACGCTCTGCCTCCTCCTCCCCATCACAGGTTATCATCCAGAGTGCCACACGCCAGCCATCGAACCGGAAGCTGACAGTGATTCGTGGATATGTCGGCAATGTGTCTTTGCAGTCTCAACCAAGGTCAGGCTGCTAATCTCTCCGTCTCACACTCTGGGGAGGGGGGGACATTCAGCGTGTAATATGGGAGGAATCCAGGCAAACTGTGTTGTGTACAGCGGGACAGGGTTTATTTGAGGCAAAAGCGCACTAATTCCCTCAGTATTGACTTAAATATTAGATGTTCTACATTGTGTCTGAGAAATCATGAAGAATCAATAGTTGTGAAGCTGAAGAATTGCGCTGAAGCTGAGAGAAGTACATTTAAAGTCAATCAATCACGCCGGGTCTGCTGATATGAGATGAGAAAGCACCCGGTTAATTGTCAATCGGTCAACGTCCATATCTCATTGTCCAGACGTCCGCTGCTTCGGACACTATCTCTCACAGCTGACCTACAATAAAATGAGACGAATTGCTTTCTCCCCGCCGAATGCGATCCGTCTCCCTCGCTGTTCTGACATGACAGTCATTTGAGGGGTCACCGACCGATCGGTTCTGTCCTAAACTTGTGTTTTCAGAGAGGCGGGGCCCTCAAACGGGGACGCTTCGCCCGGCTCATGCAATTCATGAAACTCCGGCTCCCCTACCAGCTGTCGTCGTTAGACTGGGACCCGCAGCATCTGACCAATCAGCAACAGTGTTACTGCTACTGTGCCGGACCTGGAGAGTGAGTGACACTGCAGAGGCCAGTTAAAGTTCGAATGTGCAACTCATGTGTTCTCTCTAACATTAGGCGTTTTCCCTGAAAGCCTAATGTTAAAGAGGCATCTTGTGGATTACTTGCAAATTGCATGCAAGCACGCCAGACGTGTGTCAAACAGCATTAGCTGGATTTCTTTTGAGTTTGTTTTTGACTTTCCTGGAATGAGTTTCTTTGAGAGATCAATTCAGATACCGTCAGGTAAGTTATCAGTCAAATAAATAAAGGTGCGCCAAACTATCTTTTTAATGCATTTACTGTGTTATTCATACTTTGCTGCTTTGCTTCTGTGACAAACCCCACCCACCTGGCACATAAAGCAGTGTAAAACAAAGGCATATCCAGCTGTCACGTCTTTATGAGTAGAAGGACCCGGTGGGAGTTTACACCTGAAGACACATTTCAGCTTAGAAAATGTGAACTGTCAGCCGCCTTCAGTCGTCCCTCAATTATGCATAAAAACAAACTTGTCTGGTGACAGATGTCAGACACATTCATTAACTCATTCACGTGTTTAAAGTCTCTCGCTGTTTCCATGTTGGACTGCAGGTGGAACCTGAAGATGTTGCAGTGTGGAAGCTGTGGTCAGTGGTTCCACGAGGCCTGCACACAGTGTCTCATCAAGCCATTACTGTATGGAGACAGGTGAGCGTTACTGTAAAAAGCTCTGGGCTCTTTATTACATGCTCTTTATTTATTTTCAGAATGATAGGTTTGCCGTTATAATACATAGAAATGGAATTTGTCTGGTTGGACTTTGGTGCCGCTGACGCACGGTAATAGTTTGGACAGTGCAAATATGTTCATGTGCACACCAAACCTCAATTTATCTGGGATTTTTGAAACAGATATCAACATTTGAGAGTGAAAATAAATACATTCTGATAATAATATTTTGGCTGATCTGCGATTTTCTTCCACTTTTTTTTTGGCATTGATCCGTCACAGTTGGCCATTTAATAATTGTAACAAGGATAGCACAGTACAGTAAATTGGCAAAGATGATGGCAACAGAAAATTAACATAAGATGTCAGTAAACTTTGAACATTGAATCCTTATAAACCCTTTAAATAAGAATCAAATTAAACATTTTAAAACTTGAATTAACCAAATGAAGATAAACAAATTAAGAAAAATAAAGGATGAAAAGGACATAAAAATATTGCCTGTAAAGCTGTTTGTACTGCACTTCTTATTTGCATATATATTTGCATAATAATATAAACAGATACCGATATATATTTGTGTTAGTCAATATTGGCTGATAATATCATGCCGATATATCAGTCAGGATTTAATATTTGGTTTGTGTTTTCATATGAGACGTGACTTCTCTGATCACCTGGTTTACATTGATCAGTAATTTATTAGTCTACCACTCTCCACGTGTCTTTTACTTTGTTTATATATTCTTATATTTTGGCACAATATTCAGGTTAGACTGAGCGGAAACCTACCCGTGCTAACCGACTAACATAAACTCTGATTGCAAACTCACTACGGCTGCAGCTAAAGATTATTTTCATTTTCAAATAACCTGTCGACAATTTATTTGATGAACTGATTCATTGTTTGATCTATGAAATGTCAGACGAGTATCAGAATTTGTCAGAGGCAGAGGTGACGTCTATAAATTGCTTGTTTTGTCCAGCCGACAACGATTCAAAACCCCAAACATATGCGGTTCACAATCATATAAAACAGAGAAAAGCAGCAGATCTAAGGAGCTGCAACCAGTGAAAGTGCATTTTTAAACTCTATAACTATCCAAATCTTCTGTCCATCGGCTAATACATGACCCGTCTCAGCAGTAGATTCCAGTCTGATTAAGACGTCTACATGACAGCTTCACATGTCAGAGAATTACCTTAATTAGCTGAAGACTAAATTATTGGCGTGCATGTTAATGGATTCGCTGACTTGTGTTACAAGGGCAAGAGCGCCTCACGTACTCAGAGCAAAGGGACAGTGACAGACAGCGGAGCCGACATATCACCTCCCTGGTAATAGTTCAGACATGATGTTGGGAGGATGTGCAGGCTGCTGATTGCAGTGCAGTTTGATGAGCTGCATCTCATGCGCGTAATAAAATGTATCCATCCATTAAGTTATTATTGTCATTAACCATCTGTGTTAGCCGACTGCGTTCTACACCCACCGTGACACATCGTGTTATTGCCGAAACCTGTCTGACGCGGGGAGGGATTAGATTTAGACTGACAGTCAGGGAGAGTGAGGTCGGATTGGTACAACATCTTCGGTGCAGGTGATGGAGGAAGAGTGAAGACTGAGTTCACAGTTGGAATAGTAAGCATGTGCTGCCTTCGTGCTGTGTCTGGCGCTTCATCTTTCTCAATGACCTTCAGCGAACACATGCATATAGATGGACAGAACGCTCCGCAATGTTGTTGTGGTATGAACTGAGTTTCAGGGTCACCCCGAAGGGAATGCTGTAGTGAAACAGATACACCTGTCTGTTTATTTTCACTTCAGGTTGATTTATACGATGCATTGTCAAGAGAAGAGGGACTGCAAGGAAAATAAATGGTGGGACAAATTACAGTGTGTATGGATAGCTTTGACTAAATGATAAGTCTGCAAGGTCAAAAATATACTTCTTTTGGACAAAAAATAGTTTCCACAGAGTTAATGTGCTACCGATTGTACGTGAGGATAAAAGCAAACGACTCATGTTTCACTTAGAGAAGACAAAATTTAAGATTGCAGCTCCTTTTTGAAACCAAATGACAGAGAAACTAATCAAGGAGGACAAAAATACACCTTTTCTTTTATGATAAATAGTCACATGATGCCTGTCTGATTTATTTCCCCCCACATGTCTTCTGTATTTTTTTTTTTTTAGGTTTTATGAGTTCCAGTGCTCAGTATGTACAAAGGGACCAGAGACCATCCAAAGACTACCCATGACCTGGTGATGTTAACAGTGAAACCTTTACTGGCATGCTACAATTTTACACTGTGGTCATTTGAGAGCAATAGACAAAAATATCTGGAGCTAAAAGTAATTTCTTCATTTGTCATAATGTTCTGGGTCTAGTTTGAGAGAAAGCCTACTTGTGCTAGTCAGTGCTGCTTCTCACAACACCGCACAGAGCGATGTCGCTGGATGTAATGAAGACGTGGCATTTCAAGCTAGGCTCACGAATGTTGGAAGATATTCTCAAAATTGTTCCCCAGTTCTATATTTTGTGTCTTTTGTTTGTACTTTACTTGTTTCTTATGATCTAATTCTTACTCTTTTTTGTAATTTTATTTCAAACGCAGGGTGGATTTGGCTCACTTAGTGCTGTACCATCTCTCGCTGTGCTGCAAGAGGAAATACTTTGATTTTGACCATGAAATCCTGTCCTTCACCAATGAGAATTGGGAGTCGTTGCTGCTAGGCGCGGTATTGATATTTCCTTTTTTAAGCACCATGATGAAATGAAGTGAAATGCTGCCAGGCTTTTTTGCATGTGAGACTTAAAGCCTATTAAGCACCATTAAAGTAACATTTCAAGTAAAAAAAAAAAAAAAAAGGTATGACCTCTACCTAAGCTTTAAGGGGAACACAACTAAGTTAAAGAATGACATGTAGCAGGCCCATTGTATGTTATTACGATCCATTTCGGTGGTTCCCAACCTTTTTCGGGACGATGTACCGCCACAGCTCTACCAGATGACCTTAAGTACCCCTCACCATCTGTCAAGTTCCAAATGTGGATTGTTGAATGTAATTTAGCAGTACAACTGTTTCTATAGTAGTACTTTTAACTATTTGAACCATTTAGCGACTATGTTTTAGCTAAGTATTAAACTGTTTATCCAATAATGTCAGATATGTCAGGTAGCTATTTAATCCATTACTTTTACCTAACTATTTCAACCGTTTATAAATTACTTTTAGCGAACAATTTGAACCATTAACTGCTTATCCAATACTTTTAGTTAAGTATTAAACTGTTTAGCCATTACTTTCGCTGATGTGGGACACCCTGACAAGCATTTGTAAATATGAATGAGTTTTGACAAAGTTCTGAGACTTACATTTGTGATGCCACCTGCTGTAAAGTCTGAAGTTGCTCCACAGAGAATAAACAGGAAGATAAAGGTGGATGTGACTGAGAGAGACACCAGGGGGTGATTATCTGAGCATTTCCTGCACCTCTGAGGTTTTTGGCTTCCGTTTTTAAAAGACATTTTGAAATGTCCCTTCATCACACGACAGCAGGGTCATGTAGCTGCGACGCGTACTTTTCCATATTAACACTATTGCTGTCAGTGACTGTGAAAGAAAATGATTGTATGCATTAAAGGTCTTTTGTCTGATGGCCATCCACTGTGTAAACACAGCTTTGATTTTTCATTCCTGTCTGTCCTCTAGCTCTCTGACACGCCAAGGCAAGACCGCTGTCACAATCTCCTCAACGCGCTGAACTCCCACAAGGACAGGTAAGTCATCGCATATGATGAGAAGAATAAACACCGGCCACACATGACTGGATTGATGAGTAGCCCTCCATGAATAGAGGGCTCCTCTTAGTGCTCCGTAGTTTGTAATGTTGAACGTGCAATGTTGAAATTCGCCAGGTGAAATGTGTGACTTTGAACGGAGAGGGAGCAAAATGTAACTGCCAATTATGATGAAATATATCCCTTTTGGTGCTTATTTTGTCTTGTTAGAAGAGGATGCAAGTCACTATTAAACCACAGTAACCAGTCTGGAGGTCTAATTTCTTCCAGCGTTTTTCTTTTCATCGAAATTTAAAAAACAAACAAAAAACAAAACCATCTCCAGGCAAATGCCTTCTTATGTAAACTTAATTACAGAGTCAGTACATTTGAAATGTTCCAGAGTCTGCATTTTTCTAACAGGAGTATCAGTACATCTTGCTGCATAACGTTAAATTCATTATTAGCATCAACGAGGAGTAATGGGAAACAACACGCACACACATAAGGTGGCGATACATTTTAAGAACCAGCACCAGGCTGTACAAGCTGTGTTGTTCCTTTGATGTCTCCCCAGGTTTGTGTCTGGAAAGGAGATCAAGAAGAAGAAGTGTCTTTTTGGGCTTCAGGTCCGAGCCCCGCCTCCGCTGACGTCTGACTCCTCCCCGCTCATCACCGACCCACCTATCAACATCACGCACCGGAGAAGGTCAGAGTAAGGACAACGTCTCTCTTTTCACCTCTTATCTCAATAAGAGCCCTGGGAGTCCCGCAGGGCATATAGTCATTATGCATGAACAATTAACTTTAGGAATCAAAGGACTCCAATTTTCATATGCCAGCAAAAGTATCCATGTCTTAATATGCTCCTAAAAGAGTATAAAGCCCCCCTGTGTGCTTACACTTGTACATCCGTAGGTGTGTGTGTGCGTGTGTGTGTGTATGTATCCTGTAGCTTGCAGATATCATAGACACACCTTTTTTGGCATTTAGCTGGTTCTTAGACTGAATCAACAATGAAATGATTTGCAGTGGCGCGGTCTTAAAGGGACGTGTGATTGGGGTTGGTGGGTTCTTCTTTGCTTTTTCTTTTGGTAAAATACAGTTACACAGTGTGGAAACAATATACATATCTTCAGTAATATATCCTCTAGTTCCCTTTGCTCATCTAAATATGCACAAGCTGCATGTTTCTGGTAGACAGCAAGAAACACTGACTCATTTTAGGCTTCATCCCTTTTTCTCTGACAGAAATCTAAAATGTACAGTTTGACTAGAGTCCAGTCCGTTTCCTTCTTCCCAAATGGTCAGGAGCAACAAATATTAGTTCATCCCTTTCCAGAGATATCTGCTGTCTAAATGTATGCTTCCTCAAGTTAGCTGGCAACCACTAGTAAAGAAAACATGCATGAAAGTCACTGTGTTGACTCGAAACCTACATGTTTAGTACAGACATGAAATAAAATCAGAGTGGTGTCTCCCTCAGCCAGAAAGATGCCATCGTCTCTGATCGACAAGAGCAGGCGAGTGGTCGTCGCTTCCTGAAACAGTTAAAGGGCAGGTGCACAGAAGCACCCTACACAGGACATAATATGTGCAGTATGGATATTCATAAGATAATACCTAATGATTTAAATGAACCCCTGATATAGGTGTAGCAGTCCACCAACTCTGTATTCTGTAACCCAGACTAAAGTGAGGTACTAAACTAATGTCAGGATTTTCTGGATATTCACAGCCCACAGAGGCTGAACCTTTCCTATTTTTGGACACTCCCTGAGCTTTCCTCTGGCGCCACCCCAGGTCAAATGATCGCCATTGTAGGCAAAATACTGCAAACAGGTTTTCATTCAGGTCCCACTTGCACACAAGAAACATCACAGTCTAAATGGCAGATTGCAACAACATTCCCAGAGACCGCTAATGCTTTCCAGAAGGTAAACCCTTCCCGTGTCAGACACCGCCTTCTCTTTTGTGTCACCCCCGGGCCAAAATGTCAACTTTGTGCGCAAGATGTCTCATAATCAAGTGGCACACACGCGCTACTGCAAGGATAGAGCCTTTTAATCTCGATGACTCCGTGGTCTTTTCTTTAGCATCGCCCCCCCCCCCCAGCACAACATTTTCACGAACCTTTCATAAACAAGTCAGAAGACAAGCAGCAGGATGTAAGTTCAGTTTCACGCAGAAGAAGAGGAAGACAGGGAATGAGGGAAATCTGGGGAGAACAAGGCGTGGAGGACGGGGGTTTTATGTCATTCTTTACATATTTTTCAACCTCCCTGGTGATGATGTTTGGGCTCATATATATATGTAAAATGTGTTACTAATATAATACATCAAAAGCATTCAGTTTATCATCTCACTGCTTGTTTTTTACGCCTCTCAGTAGGCTTTTGTGGAGACACACTAATAAACTAAACATTGCACATTGGGACTCTGTGTGTGTGTGTGTGTGTGTGTGTGCGTGTTTGCGCTTGTATATTAATTTATGTGTGTTTTTGCTCACTTCAGCCCGTTGTCACTACCCTGCCAGAGGAGAGTGGGGGGGCCCGAGTCGCGTAAATCAAAGCGTCGCATCATGGAGACACAGGTCAGTGCCTCTGTCTCCCAACTGGGGGCGGGGGGGGAGGAGGTCTGGGCCACAAAGCCTCTCTGATTATTTTTATTTATTTTTTCCTTTTTTTCTCTTCCTTTCATGCAGCCGGGTAAACAGCTCTCTGCGATCCAAATAACCTGTCAGTCAGACGCTGTGATGAAGGTTCATTTCACAGTCTAGATCAGTCAGCGTGTCTTTGAACACCCAGTGCGGCTCAGGATTCGTCTTTGTCTTGTCTCTTTTTCGCTGTATGTTTAATGCCTGCTGATGCTTTAGATGCTTCTGTGGTTAGAGGAAACGCATAGCGTGTGAGAGATGAAGTGCAGTGTGTTTGGCTCCGTTAAAATGTTTAATTCAAATGCAAACTTGGCTGCACAAAAACCCGCTGATGTATTTCACCAGCGTCTGCAGTTCAGCGCTGCATTTATCGCGAGCATCAAACCCAGTTCCCAGTGGATCACGTTGAAACAGGCAACATCACATGTGGCGGTGACTATTTTTACACATCATTCTTAACCGAGAATGCTCATTGTGCTGCGCCCTCCTACACCACACTCTGATCCGTGTATGTGCATATACAGTAATCCTGGAACAATACGCTCTGCAGAGCACTCGCTTTCGCTCTGGCACATCCAGGGCCCCATTGTGCCTCTCTGATTGATGCTAATCTCTGTCCGTCTTGGAGGAGCAGGTTCGTTGTAGTGGGGAAAGTGAGATGGGAAGGTATGCTGATATGCATAGCCTGGGATCGCTTCCAAGTGCACTTTGCAGTCGATTACAGTTTGGCCAGGTGGTGCTGGCACCTTGACAGTGCAGCATTTGACGGAGCACATCCATTTAAAGGCACAGACGTTGACTAAGGCCACTGAATAATAATCTCCCATCCTCATAGTAATGCTAGAGAAGGGAATGATAATGGGCCAAGTGTGGTGCCATATGTCACAGTCCAGCAATGAGAAATGCGAAAAGCTTTAGGTGGCGTGCCCCCCAGATGACGTTTCCAGTGACTGATTGCTCGGATGATGCTCTGATGTTTTTACTTTTCATGGGTCGTGAGTCGGTGTGTTGGGAGAGCTGCCTCAGTAACCAGCCAGCTCCATGAAATGTGCTATGGAGGGGAAACATTTAAGCGGGACACCCTAAGGCTGTGTCTGATGAGCCTTGATGATGTGACTCACATCCATTAATGCTAGTAGTGTGGATTTATAGACACGTCTCTGCCCATATCTGCCGTCAGACAATGTGCGAACATGGAATTCAAGCATGTTTTTGAAGAATGAAAAAAAATACAAAATGTATATCAACTCTGATTATCTAGACGTATATATATATATATATATAAAATTAATAACATAAAAAATAGAAACGATATGCAGGATTTACTTTATCAATGTCTGAGCACAGAGGTAGCAGAGCTTAATTAACTCCTGTGATGATGTTGGCATCCAGACAAAAGCTGATCTGTGTGTGTCTCCTGTGCCCAGGCTTGTCCACCCCCAGTTGCTGCCAACCCCATTGAGCTACTGCCATGTTGCCATGGCTACATGGGAGGGGCCAGCCTTTACACCTCCAGGAAGTCAGAGGAGGAGCTTAGCTTGAGGTAAGGGGCGATGTACCATTTTGGTACATTATATCAGCAGAGGTTAAGGGTCATGCCACCCGCATTACAAGTAACACACAGCTGCAGGAGCGTGTGTTGAGTAGGGGGACACTGTAAAAAATATCATATATCATAACCATCAGGAGAGCCTGTGGTGTTTCTGATAACAATGATAGTAGAAAAAGAAATCTTGCAACAACACAAATATAGTTTACCTCAGCCCCCTGGAGGCGAGGATGCTGCAGCACCCTCAGCACCCCTACTTCCCAAAGTAACATGATGCACTTGTGCTGAGGGTTTGAAATATCCGCCTCTGAGACGTTTTCAAATGTCATTTTTCAATAATGTCACCAAAACAAACAAATCTCTTTTTGCTCGTGTCGTGCCGGAGTAACAGCAGAAGTCTTAGTGGAAAAGATATCTGGAAACTTAAGCAAATTAACTCACACAAATCTATCTGCATGACTTGGTGCCACAAGGGGCAACTATGGAAAATATGTTATTGTTAAATGATAGTCTTTTCTACGGTTTTGCAACACAGCTGGCTGAAAATATGATTTTATTTTAGATTAAAGTTGTAAAGCAATCATTGTCTTCAGCCTCTGTGCGTCCCGTCCACAGCTCTCCTCCCAAGCGGATGTACGCCCTGTACCACACCACGTACAACGGAAACACCGCACTCTCCAGGAGCCTCCATCACTACAACAGGTTTTAAACTCCATCTATCATCCTCTTTAAGTAACCCCCGGTGGACATTTATATTGTCACATGTAGGACACAATCGCACATCCAGAGTCACATGGGGAAGCTGCTCTGTTCAACCACAATATTTTACTGTTGGCATCTGAGTAGCTCAAGTGAGTTCAGCTGCTTGCGTTACAGAAACAAGTTAACAGGCTGCCGACAGAATTATGCACAAAGGTATCGGATGCTTTTGGCACCAGCTGACCCTTCAGTTTCTGCCTTTGAGCCTTTTAACCATACACAGAATAAGGACTGAGGACATTTCGGCAGTTAAACAGCTCATTTACTTCAGTTTTTATGCTTTCTTTTATGCTTTAGCTAAAGTGTCCTTGGTTGTAAAAAATTAATTTTTTGGAACATTTGAGTATGAAGCAGAAGGTTTTTGAGTACTAAATCACCTACCACCATTAGCATTTGTCGAATGGCTACATGCTGTATGGCCCTGCGATCACTGTATGTAATCCAAATATGTTATGTTTGTAAGATTGTTTGTTTTGATACTGATTTTGGCTTTTTGAGTTGAAGTTTTTCAAGTCATATATTGATAGTGATTCAAATGCTGCTAATTGGTATTCAGGAATATATCTCACCTTTGGAGTAGTTCTTAGAATTGTGATTGAGTTACATGAGTTTAAACCTGACCTAATTGATATTTTGGCCACTTGGGGGCAGTGTATACACAACACTGACATATTGTATATTGTGTTGATATATGTTAGCAAACAGTTGCTTATTTACACATGCAGCAAACATGGAGCAAAATTAACATTCATTCGGAGCCATGTTTCAGGCCACCCAGCAAACGCAAGTCCAATATTCTCTATGTCGTAGTCCAACTCTTGAGGGAAATATTCAGGCTCTTTAGCTGCCAAATGCTTCACCAGGTGGCGCTAATTTTGTCCATCTGCTGTTTGGTGCTGGTGCAGTGGCTCTTTTTAGAGCTTTTTACTGAAAACGGCAGAAAATTAGGTTGATGGTAGCAGTGAGAGTGAATGAAAACTGTAAAGTTGTGGACGAAAAACCAAAACTGTGACCCAAAAGATGCTAAAAGGCGCCGTAGAGCTGAGAGGCACTGCCGACTTGGGTGTTAATTCTCTGTGGTTTCATTCATACGAGGAGCTCCTTTCACCTTACACACAGTCATTTGATCCTTGGTTTATATGAAAATGTTCATTAGAGCAGCTTTAAGTTGTTTTTCCATGTGGCGTATTAACTCTACCTTATGTTGATGGGGATGACAAATAGTTAAGACTATATTTGTTTCAATGCTAGTTCTTTACAACAGTTTATTTGTAGCAAAGTAGTCAAATACAAATATGGTTTTTGGTATTTTTATATGTTTCTTCATAAATTAAACCTGTGTGAATGAGATGGTGAACTAAGTCTAGATGAGTCCGTTCCTGTTCCTGACTTCTGTGCCTGTCTCTGTATCGTTTCCTAGCACGGAGGACAACTGCAGAGTACCACCAACTTGCTTCCCATACCCCCTCAACTCCAATGGCAGCCATCACCACCACCACCACCACCAGCACCATCACAGCCACCAACAGAACCACCAACATAACCACCAACACAACCACCAACACCAGCACCTGCCAGGCCAGAAGCAGCTGGAGCCCCCCATCCTGCGTGATCTGCCCCCTTACCAGGCCGGCATGGGCGGAGGGGGTGGGGTAGGCGGAGGAGGCGGAGGTGGTGGTGGAGGAGGGGGGGTGGTGGGAGGAGGCGGCGACGGGACAGTGGCCAGGGGCTGGGGAGGCGGGGAGGCGGTGAGGATCTTGGCGAGACGCGTCACGCCAGACGGGAAGGTGCAGTACCTCGTGGAGTGGGAAAACGTGAGTTTGTACTGACACAGAGGGAGTCAACAACGGAGACGCGCTGACTGTTTTGCGGTTGCCACAGGAGTACTGTGTGTGTAATACGTGGCAGTGTTTGAAGTACAAACAAAACAAAAAGAAAAAAAAATCCCTACACATTGCAAATCCAGGTTGCTCTCATAGCATCACCTCTATTCTACATCATTATAGCTCACTACTCGTTACTAAATGTCCCTCTTTGCTAGTGTTTCTCTGATATTTGTACTGTTAACTTTGGAATATGCCTTTGCATTTATCATGTTTTACAGTGATGAGGGAAGATATTTAAACCTCTTGTTGATTTGTAAATCTTTGGGCCACATCAAGAAGAACAAGTCTTTAATTAAACCCATATCTTGATATACAGAACTGTAGGTAAGCAGCATGTATAGCACGGGAAATTAAGAAAAGAAAGATGACTGCTTTTTCATTGCTCGAATAATAGTGAAAAAAAATAAGTGAGGAAAAACTAAAAGAATTATTTGATCTGTTACATTTTATTTTCCATAAATTGAACGGTAAACTTCCACTGCTTGCCATTCAAACAACAAAAAGGAATAGTTAGGCATTTTGGGAAACATGCTTATTCACTTTCTAGCCTTTCAGTTAGATTAGGAGATTGATACCTCTCTAATATCTGTATGGTAAATACTAAGACAGAGCCATGAGATGGTTATCTTAGCATAAAGACAGGAAGCAGGGTGGAACAGTTAGCCTTCCAGCACCTCTAAAGCTCACTACTTAATGGTGGTTGGTTTTGTGGTTATGTGCTGAACAACGAAATAGTCCTAGTTGTTTCCCCCCCCCGCTTCTAGCCTTCATGCTAAGCTAAGCCAACCGTATTGATCTTGGAACTCTTGGCAAAAAGCAAATAATGATTGTATTGCATTGTGTGCATCTCCCAAACTGTGGAACCATTTCTTTTCAGGATAGCGGTGGCATACTGTTTTAAAAGAAAAGGGCAAAATCTTTTTGGAAATTAAAAAATTTAGAACACAATGTGGCTTGTAGCATGAAATGCATTCAAAAGACATGCATTATGAAACACAAAGTACCCATGTGATGATGTAAACAGGTCACGGTTGCATAAAACTAGATGCATTTTGTGAAAAAGTGATTTTTTTAACTATAATCATTCAAATGCTGTTGAAACAATGATTATTTGCAGCTTGGGTGTAAAACAAGTCATTACATTTTCAAACCATATTTAACCCATTTATAGTCTAGACACCTAAACATCCAAACCACCTGACTCAGATCAATAAATCAGGGCTTAGTGGGTACTTTAAATTAAAAGAAAGTGTAACATTTACACAACCCCCCACCCCCCCCCTTGCAATAAACAAGTAACCTTTCCCAGCATTTGATATCCAAGGGATGACCAACCTAGACAGCCAGTAGCCAGAAACATACTTCCATCAGCCGAGGCTGATGCTCATTCATCAACTGATGGTTAATGTTCACATGGAGTTCAGTGAGAAAATTAGCCCAGAAATTAAAAGTGATGATTGGTGAAAGGCTACTGGCTGCTCATGAAAAAGCAGTAACCTTTTATTGGAGACGGAGCAGTACAGCTAGTCCTATACAGCAGTTTTGGCCACACAGATGGCAGTTTAATGCCTTGCTTAAGGGCACTTTGACGGTTGAGGGATTCCGCCTAGTTTCTCCCAGCCCCTTTTCACCTGCTCAGACGCCAGCTTGTCTGACTTCACAAACAACAGATTCTCTGGAGGTTTTCATATTTTTTCCTCATCGCAGTATGTTAATAAGAGATTGTATACATGTTATTACGGGGTTACTTATGGTTATGTTAGATTTTGTCATAATTTACATTTAGACTACTATGTGTATTAGAAATAGGAGCCACAAGAGGGCTTTTGTTTTATAGATAGAATTATATATTCACAGTATATTGCTATGACTGAATAACTTTATTTTATTTGTTATTTTTTGATGTGGTTGCATAGTGCCTATATGGGTTGTGTACCTGCCGATTGATCTGCTGACCCAAGTCGACCAATCAGACGACAGATAGATGAACGGGGGGGGGGGGGGGGGGGGGGCCTGGGGGTTGGAAAAAATGGGGGGGGGAGTTATTGGTTCAAGGGATTTTTTTGCCTCTTTTT
>JAVQJF010026477.1:0-34387 GCA_036023855.1 Gadopsis marmoratus | reverse complement strand
CGCTTCAAAAAATCTCCCCCTCTGGCCCTGTGTTTTGGACGGAGTTCATTTCTTTTTGGAGTATTTCCGCCATTCACCCCCCCCCCCCCCCCCCATCTTAGCAGCTCTGGTTACTCTTTGATCTGCTTATGTTCTCTTGAAAGTCTGAAACACTTCAAACAGAGGGCAGTGAGTCGAGCGTGACTTTCATACAAGCAGGTAGTTTCGTTTTTTTCCTGCCATCTCATCGATCTGATTAAAGTGATCAATGCTCCTAAATAATGCATCATATTTTGTTCCTGTGTTTCGTGGATCTGAGCATCAGTTGCCTTTTCGTGATTTGAGAAGAGAGGTGCTTTTCACTCTAATGAGTGTGGCCAGTCCTCTCGGTACATACAGTACTGAAGGTATGAATTATGGATTAGAGTACAAAGGGTTCGTATGGAAGGCACCTGATGAGATTATCAAACATTTACTATCAGATGCATGTTTGACCATGAACTTTTGAAGTCTTTCTACACCTAATGGCTTATGAAGTACAGTTCAAGTTAAGAATCATTACTGCTGAACATCTTCTCCAATTAGCTCTACCATCATTCTGTAAAAATGCACACTGGACAGAAACAATACTTGTCACTCTGTATAGGTGTTTACCCCTTTCACATCTGGAACTGACTAATTAGATTGGGTATCTGCCATAATGTAAATGATCCACATTAAAAATTGTTCTATTGTCATTAATGTTTCTTTTATTACTTACATTCATTCAGTGACAGTGGGTCACCAATTCGGTTTTTAGTGCCACTATAATCTTTGGCCTCGTGTTACCTGTTTTTTGGCCCTGATCCCAGTCTGAGTCATTTAAAATCATCTGCCGGTGCTGAGTCTGATATTTATCTAAATGACACACCTGCCCAGTGCAAACTCATGCTACTATCTGAAACTGAGCTGTTTTTATGACAGTATATGCCAGTATACATTGTAAAATGATTTATATACTGTATATACAGTAAAAGCAGAGGATATGCAATGTTAATATGTATCTGGCATGTTGAAATAACAGCCGTAACCTGCTAAATTTGGCACATCTTATTTTTCACAAGCTACCAAATACTGGAGGTCCTGGTTCAAAACTATTAAGTTGATCAGCTTAAATGAGGACTGGGAGTATTCGACTTCAAGCTCTAGCAAGCAGCTACAGCAGGCTGAGGCAGACAAACACAGCTGAGTACAGTAAAAGAAGGGATTTGATCGGGTTTATTTTAGCCAATAAATTAAGATACGCTCGGATCAGCTCGGGGCATTTCTAATAAAAGTGATTGCAGTGAGTTCCACACAGTGAGGTAGCCTAAACAGATATATATGTATACATTTAGGAAAAAGAGGGCACTGGTATAGGATCAGTACTTAGTATCTGCAGATATTTAGGGTTAAGCTGTTGTCATTTGATCTGGCTTAATGACCCTCCTCCTTAAATAGACGTTACTAAGGTTTAAACATTTAAGATCATGTGAAAGACGATCATCACGCATGAACTAAGGCAGACAAAGTGAGAGTGAGAGACAACGGAAGAGTCTGCACAAGTGGGCGAGCAAACACGGAAGAGAGAGAAACTCAAGTTATCTAAAGTTCTGTACTGTCCCTGCTTGGACCTGTTCAACAGCTCACCTGGAGTCACTGATCATTTTGTCACTTAAACTGGTGGGTGCACGCCTACATGGATTTCTCCAAAAGTCACAACGCCTTTTATTTGTGTTTAAAACCAAGAGGCACATGTAACTGTATAGGACAAAAAGCTGCATTCCAGTAGTTATAATAAAAACAAGGTCGAGTAAACAAAAAAAGATTTTCCCTCATCCTCATCAGCTTGCATGTATCAGTGGTAGGGCTGAACAACTGATCGAAACGGGAGCTTATAGGAGAGTAACCTTTTCATAAAGGCAAAAAGTGTCACAACCTACTATTATAAATGAAGCATTGTGGTGCTACAGAGATGCCCCGGCCTACAAATCACATTCTGACCAAACCACAATTACACACAGCAGATCATCTGCGGTTAACCTGACCTAAGCATGCACAACTAGCATCAGAATATTGAAAAATAATAATCTGTGACGCCAACTGCAGGTGATGCTGTACAGTGCAGCTACCAAAGCTGTTTGAGAATCTACTGGTACTACAGTAACTCAACCAGCATGTCTGTGCACACGTTCTGTTCAAGGCAATGTGATTTGATTTCACAAAAACAAGTCTATGCCCATTAAGTAATGCAGATGTTGCCTAAATAAAATGAGAACAAAAATACTACAAGACAAATGCAGAATTTTGTTAGGATAATATTTATCAGTATTACACAGCTCCAATGTGAAAAGACAAACCCTTGTATTTCAGAGATCATTGCACATTACATTTTCACGCTGCCCTCTTGCTTCGGAGAAGTACTGCCATGAAAATATCATGTCCGCTACATTAACACAGACGGACACAGGCAGTCTGACACAGAGTAATGCTTACCGAGGTTTCTTTAAAGACTCCCTGAAGTGCAAATCAGAGCTGAGGTCATAAGCTGCGGTTGTGATAAAAAAGGAAATATGAGAGCGAGCTGTGAGCCAAACTGTGGAAAAGGTCCATCTCATAAGTGGCAAAGCAACTGCAGAATTTCTGGAGGTAGCAATAAAAACAAACACAGAGATGAAATATAGTTGTATTGAAAGAACTTTTCATCAAAATATTACACTCATATACCACAATTACTGCCCCTCACTAATATCAGGCTTGTGACATGGCTTGCATGTAAACCTTTAGGGGTGACGGGGGAACGTTATGAGAGGAGTAAATTCATTCTCCTTTAATGACTTCTGCCACATATAGTTCCTTTTATTTTCTCTGAGGTTGTGCGTCGGCCGTCTGTGATTGGCATTTGATCACAAGCTGTTTGAAATTCCTTTTTAATGCAAGCAATTTGGAAGCAACTCGTGTTTTGAAAGAGCTTTCCGTTCAGATCAGTGGTGCACTTTAGCAACGTCGTGCTGAATTTCACAGAAACACATTGTTTCTACTCTTTTTCTCTCGTATCTACATACTTTCCTTCTTTTATTTTATTTAAATCTTGCTTATTGAGGGACAATGGTGATTGATGCAGAGCTACAGCTGCACGCGCTGCTAAGTACCGTGCATGACTCGTAAGGGCTCAGCATAGTTTATTTTCTCTGCACACTACATCCAGATGTCTTGGAAAGCACTAATGTACATGGCTGCATCACCACAGGAGCAAATAGTATATTTACTATGAAGCCTGCAGGTGCGCCAATGTCACTTTTACTGTAGGACAGCAACTGTGGGATGATCCAGATTTACAGCAAGTCGTCACTTTGCATTATAAATAGATTGCTGAATTCCACAAAGCTGTGGGAGCTGCAGTGGCTTTCCATTTATTTACACAGAGAAGTGTCATTTAAGATATTTAACTTAAGTGCCATTGCGGCTGTTGTTTTCAGGTACTTCTGGGTATAAACAGAGCGTTAAACTGTAGAATGGATGGGCTCTATCCCACATGTGTAAACTCTAATCATTCTAGTCCAAACCACCTGTTTAAGACCACACATTGCCAAACTTCAACATGGAAACGCTGCCCTACATCTCCCTGACTTCCAGGAGTTGTACAGGATTATTCTTTGGGATCATATAAGAAAATCCAGCACCATTCATGTCCATAGTCATTTATCAAAGTAGTCGACAAACAACCTATCTGCTGACTGAACCTGACAAAGTGACGATGATGGAGTGCCGCCCCGTCTAACAAATGGAGAATTGTGATGTGCTGTAATTATTTCAGCAAGGCAGCCCTGCATCACGTCGGCACAAGCACAAGGTGGCAACATTTGGATTCAACTAAAGTAGTGTGCCTTCACGTGTACTTGATTTCATAATGTATTGATTTCATGTCTGGCACCGCCGGTAAGTGTAAAGAGAGCTGTGAGGTGCACCAGCCATCTGTCAGTCAGATTAACACGATGACAACAGATCACAAGTATGCCGAGTGTAAAAGCACATTCTTGGCATTGAAGTGTAAAGGATTAATAGGATGTTTTGATTAAGCTGCACATGTTTGAACAAATAAAAGTATAATGCAGTTCCTATGGTCAGAGGCAATTTTATCCTACATTTGATTTTGTACTTTGTGTCCTAGTCCCTATATAATTCTCAGTAGGGTTGCAATGCAAAGCTACTAGCTTTATCTGTTAACGTCAATACTATCTGTATTTGTACTGTAATCCGAATGCAAACTGAACGTTTGAATGAATCGGAAGTGAGTGAAACTAGCCTGTACTGAGTGAAATAGTTCTGTACTTTGCTATTAACACAAAACGTTGCCAGAGGTTTCTTCAACCTAATCATACAAAATACTCACCAAAATAGACATCCCATTTTATCAGAAAAACAAAACAAAACACCGTTAACCATTAGGTATAGAAAGAAGTCATAGGAAGTCAAGCTCTACAGTGTGAAATACATGTGATAGGCTAAATATTTATATTAACGCAATATTAATTAAAAGCTCCAAGCAGCGATGAATGGGCCCTCGCACTTTCCCGCATGTCGGGAGTGAAGGTGAGATGCTGTACATTTTTTTCGCGTGCGTGGGGGCTCTGTGTGTTCTGACACCGTTCTATCAGAACCAGCATTCACATTTTCAGCAGTTTGGGCTACAGAAGCTCTTCTGTTGGATCGGACCACACGGTCCAGCCTTCACTCCCCACGAGCATCGATGAGCCTTGGCCGCCCATGACCCTGTCGCCGGTTCAGCGGTTCTCCTTCCTTGGACCACGTTTGGTAGCTACTGACCACTGCAGACCGGGAACACCCCACAAGAGCTGCAGTGTTGGAGATGCTCTGACCCAGTCGTCTACCCATCGCAGTTTGGTTCCTTGACAAAGTCGCTCACATCCTTCCGCTTGTCCATCTTTCCTGCTTCAACACATCAACTTCGAAGACTAAATATTCACTTGCTGCCCCCCACTGACAGGTGCTAATGTAACGAGATAATCAATTCTTCACTTCACCTGTCAGTGGTCATAATGTTATGGCTGATCGGTGTCTATATATAATACATACAAGTGTGTGATATGTGTTTTACAATGTACTCATATTTGTCAAAATAATCTAAAGTTGTGATGCTACAACTGTTTAGACAGAATATGTAACGATACTATAGAAAAATAGACATTGTGAATAAAAAGGTCGTGAGGTTTTGAAAGAATGAAGAAGACAGACATCAGTCAGAGTCAGTCCTTCCTCCTATCCTCCTCACTCTGCTGCTGTGTCATGAAAATCTAATGATTGTCTTACAAAGCTTAATTCATGTTTCCAGTAGGTGGCGCTATGACTATGACTGAATATTTTCATATAGATGTCCTCAGGCCTGATCCAGCATGAGAAATTTGGAGCAGATTGGATAGTGTACACTCAAATTACAAGAACTTGTTTCATGGTGAAACATGGAAATTTCACGCCACGCCTTTCAACAAAATATCAAACCTTTGGCAACTTTTAAACACAAAGGTCTTTAGATTGCACTGGCCAAATTTGAAGAGGATCTTATTTATTCTCTAGGAGGAGTTTGCTAAAGTACAGACCCTGCAAATGACCTAAAATTGTACAATTAAGTCAAAATGGCTGACTTCCTGTGCATTATGGAGTAGGGCTCTAAGAGGCTTTTTTTAAAGCCAGAAGTGAAACATCTGCCTGTCAAATTTCATACATTTTTGTCAAATTAAAAGGTAAGTCTTAGGATGATACATATGCCTACAAAATTTCATACATCTAGGTGAAACGTGCCACAGCGGGTTAGTTCCTCAAAATTTTATAGGGGGAGCCATTGAGCCGTTTTGTCACACCCATGGGCGAGACCTATGAAATACCTAGATTTTCACCACTTCTGAGGCATGTGCAAAGTTTCTTGAGTTTTCGAGCACCTTTAACCCCTCAAATGTGATTGATTTGTTGAAATAATAATAATAATAATAATAATTTCTTCAATTCCAATAGGGACCTCTCACTTGTCAGTGCTATTAAATATAGGTACATTTTTACAAACATTGGATAATTCTGCTGAAAATTACAAAGCCAGCTCTTCAGTACAGCTACAGCACTTGAGCAAATTGAGTACTAATTTACTGATTCACTTTAAATGGCACCAACTCAGAATGTAGAAACATTCTTGAGACTAACAGGTAATTATTACAGATTAACTAAATAAGAGCTTTTTCCGTATGCCTTCCAGCACTTAAAACAAGAGCAGAACCTTTTTCTTTGGAACGCTTCCTTATGGGCATATACAGCTAACGCGCATCAGCCGTTCAGCTAAATGTAGATGAAGTGAGATATCTGTAGTGACTGCCTCCCCATAATTATCAGCCTGCTATCAGCCATCATCACCTAGCTTAACTTCACAGATACAGCGAAACCCTTTCACACTGTCACAATGTGTTTTTAGCAAATTATATAATACAGAGTGGCAAAAATAACAGGTATATTTGGGGATAAGACACCTCATTCGGCACCACACAGGAGCAAGAGGTTAACAGAAGGCTCCCAGAACGTTGGTGGAAGTGGTATGTTTATATAGTTCATTGTGAAAAATAGAGTTGAGGTGTAAAATCGTCCAGGGATCAGCTGCGGTGCTTTACCGATTCCCCCTGTACTCTTCACTCATGTCATTCAGGAATGTTTACGCAGTACTGTATACAGCAAATGTGCTCCAGCATTGCTGT
The DNA here is from genome assembly GCA_036023855.1 of Gadopsis marmoratus. Classification (NCBI taxonomy): domain Eukaryota; kingdom Metazoa; phylum Chordata; class Actinopteri; order Centrarchiformes; family Percichthyidae; genus Gadopsis; species Gadopsis marmoratus. The sequence goes on along the minus strand of JAVQJF010026477.1, from coordinate 27,635 downwards.
GCGGACCCCTAACTAACATCGGCCCAGGCAGATCAGAGCTCGAGTCCATTCTTCAACGCTACATTAATAATGAAAAGCTACACACAGGAGGTTAAGGACCTCATGATGCATAGGCAGAAACCTGGGTCCATCACTGAGTGGTTCATAAAGATTGTTCCGTGTAGCCTTCCAACCCACCCCTTCTGTCTGGCCTCTTTGCACAACCTTTTTGACGTGGCAGCAAACATCTAGGGCACCGAAATCATGAGCAAAGACACTGCAATGATCACTCACAGGTGATGTGCCTAATAATCCCTTCAGTCTCCCACTTTAACCTGACATGTTCAATAAATTCCCATATAGGTACTGATGATGGATTTGATATCAGGATCACAGACTTGTACGGGCGCGCACCGCCAATGTGTGTATTGTAATCGCTAGCTTTAAAGTACACTCTGCCTGTATGCACAGGTACAACAGAAAAAGGACTTAAGACAAATGTAATAAGCTACCTGCTGTCTTTCAGGATAGCTTTCCCTAGTGACCAGAATTCATCTCCTTAAAAGGAGCCATTAACTCCTAGTGACAGAGAAATGAATTCGCTCTGTGCTGAGAACAGCTTCTCATTGGCAATCATTAGTTTAGCACTCCATAATCACCCCTTCGTGCTGTGTGTTCATCAGTAGGCCTGCTCTGCTGGTGCCAGCGGAGACTGAGGCCACTATCATCAAGGGCAGGATGTGAAAATTGCTCCATAAAACAAAAGTAATACCCAATAAAATAGGAAAGCAACTGGCACTTACAACATAAAACTGAAAGATTGCCAGGGAAGTACATGGTAAACACGTTGTTATTCCTCAGATGCAATCCAAATTGCAACCTTGTGGCGTTGCTTTACCTTAAGACTTTGAGGTCTCATCTGTATATTAAGATGAGGAATGGGGCTCATAGATGAATTGCTGTTCAATAAAGCACATTTTCCTGTTAAGGGGTCCATGATAGCAGTAGGGGAATAACTCAAAAAGGATGTTAAGATTAGAGAAAGAGCCATGTGATGTTTGTGGCTTTAAAGGTTCTGCGGGAACAGGAACAATCTGTCTTCATTGAAGCTCTGACTTGATGAGGCAACCTGAAAGGTAATTAAGTTTGATATGTTGCCTGTGCTCCTCAGCCCACGCTTTGAGAGAGTAACAGGCTCTAACAGCAAAAAGCAATGTTAAAGTTATGGCCTGTCATCCTATATTTTCTGCCCCTTATGGTTTTTCACTGTCACAGGCACCAACTTATAAATTCTATTTGAACCAGGAATAATCTAACATTACGGCTCCACTCCGACTGCTGATGAATGAGATGTTTTTTGTAGGAGGCAGACAATAAACACAAGCTAATCTTTACATACACTGAACTTATCATTACAAAAGAAAACAAGTATCATACTGGTCAAAATACAATAAGTGTTTTTTTTTTCATTTAGTTATACGTTAGTATGTTTTACGTTACTGCAAATAAGTGGAGATTGTCTTATATCCAAGGGCTTCCAGTGACCTTCTCACGGCAGTGCATAAGGATTATGAGTAGATATTTAGGTAATCCCCCGACAATCATTTAAAGAATGCTTTATTAAAGATTAGTGGGAGCTGCTGACACAGTATGAATCTTAGAACCGCACTGAAACTGGATGTTGAGGCCAATTGCCTCAACAAAAAAAAAGAATTGCCTTTTTTTTACATAAATACATAGCATAAAACATTTTCATAATGATCCCTTAAATTTGGTTAACAAATAATTGCAACTCCGGGTGATTTTACAGTTGAAGAATGAACTCGTCCGTGCTCTCTGGTGGAAGAAATAGTTGCATGTCACAGCAGGAAAAGCACAGGTGTAAATAATGAAATTAATGATGGCTGAATCTAATTCAGCTGCTTCACTTTCATGGCACAGGCATTGTGCATGTTAATTCACTGTCACACCGACTCTTGAACACACCAGAACCATCGTTAATGTTATTAGCAACACCTGTGCTTTTCCTCCTTTCCTAATTCAAAAATGTCTGCTAAGCTCTCACTGCAGGATTGACGTGGGGTAGGGAAAAGGAGGCCATGTGATGTGGGTTACTGCTGGTGTCATAATGCAAAATGAATTCAGACTTCAAGTAGTTATGTGGTGGTGGAACACAACAAGCATATAGTAGTATTCAATGTTTTAACATGTATTTATTTTCGGGAAGAAAAAATAACGTCAAATAAAAAGCACGCCGGTCGGGACTCATAGTGAGGTGAAAATGGCCGCCGTCTCCTCGCATTATGATATATAAACCATATCTGACAGAACTGGAGGTGAGACACCGTTGAGAGGTTAGTGATTTCATCTGGTATGGAAATCTTCAGTTGCTGCAACAGTTGAATGAAGAACACCTATTTTATTATCCTGAAATTGGAAGTGTAATGGAAAGAACAGGATTGTTTTGCTTGAATACAAATAATTTTACTCCCTCAAAACCATTTCTTTCAAAGACAGCAGAACAAAGGACTCACCCTACATAATCATAAATTAATTACTGTAATAATAGTTAATAAAAGTGAGTTGGCAGCCAAATGAGCCGTCATATGTTTCTAATTTCAGCAGCGGATTTTCCAATCAAAACTGTGTACTGTTACTGTACAGTCACATATAGTCCGTTCATCTTTACTAGTTAAGATAAGATTGCAATTTATTGACCTCCCCCAGGGGAAATGCAGGTGCCACAGCAGCAGAAATGGCCAGTAGTTCAAAATATAACAAGCAAAATACAGTAAGCAACATAAAACAAGGCAATTATAAAGAAAACTGTACAAGATAAAATAAAATACACGACTTTAATAAAGTATCAATGTGTCTAGTGCTACAGACAGAATCAGCTGCGTATCCAAGGTCCAACTTGTGCTGTGACCCAGTGAAACATCTCTGTCTGCAGGGAGGAGCACAAGTCAGTGCAACAGAAAAACAGTGGAACAGCCTGTGTTGACCTCATACACTGCACTGCTTCAACAGTCTAACCCTGTATAAAATTAGGCCTATTACATTTTTATGTGGCGTTCAGCTCCCGCTCAAAAAAAGAAGAAATCAGCTGTTAAAGTTAAGCTTGCAGTAACTAGTGCATCCTAATTAGCTACTCCCATCTATCCAGCGAGTTGCACTGGCCAGACAAGGAAAGATTCGAGGCACGCTGTTTGTTTCCCAATTAGCATTAGGCTATACGTATAAGGACAATGCTAGCAGCCAAAGTGACCTAGAGGGGTCTTGGCTTCCTATCCTATGTGCAACGATTTGGTCAGAGCCCACGATTTTAATAACGTGATGGATGCTTTTACCCAGGCGGTGAGAAAAAAACAACAAGCGTGTTAAGACAGCTGCATGTAAACTGCATGTTTATGGCTGGTTTAAATAGAAAGGCACATTTCTCCACGATAGGTACGTTTACTGCCCCCTGTCTGTGTCTATATCACGCGTAAGAAATGAAATTGTAAGAAAATATAAATTCTATGATATTATACCGTGTAAGTACAGGTAATCTGTTCAAATTAATTTAAATTCAGTTTGCAGGAGACCGTAGGAGACTGTTTCATGAAGGGAAATGATACATTTAATAGAAATGTGGCTTTCGATCAACTGTAAGCAGTTTCAAATACCTGAAAGATATCGCCTTGGGACAAAGACTGTCTTTACACATGTCGAAATAGTCATCATAAATCATCATGTCGATGGAGTGCACAATGCAATGCATAATTATATAGTTGAATTTAGCCATTTTCATTATGCTTCTCTGCAAAACATTAAAAAAATCTCCAATAATAACAAAGGTAGAAAACTCTACGAACGTGCAGTTTTTTGTACACAGCAGTAGGTCATCAGTGTCTTAGCCGGTTAAATGCATTTATGCCATTTTATTTGTTGGACTATAATGATTAAGGTTTGCTTCTAAAACATCCTGTTTTAAAGTGCTTTGGATGAAATAGAAAAGCATTGTGTTGGTGTGTGCGACAGACGTGATGCTGTATTAAAGTAAAGTCGAGGCCTCAATCTATTCAAGAGCCTTCGCTGCACTATCTTCACAATTGAGTTAGCTCGGTGCAATTGCTGTCTATTCAATGGCAGAGGAATTGAGTTTCAAGCCCGGAGCACCGCCGACATCATGGAGTGAGGAGGGAGAGAGAGGGAAGGAGAGAACGTGCTGAAAAGTAAATTAGTATATCCTCATCCTCGCGTGCCCACATTGCAATGAACGCAAAAATTTCTTTTAAATGTGACACTTGAGAAAGTTTTTGACAACCACGTCAAAACCCAGTGGTTCTTCGCCTGTCCAGCACTGGTTTGCAGTCATTAAGTCCCAGCATCATAACCAAAGGCTTATGCAGCCCGTCCCTCCTCTATATGCAAAGCAGTGATTACTGGACAGGTTATAAATTGTGTTATTTTCTCCATCTCACCAAGAACAGCTCATTTGTGGAAAGGTGATTTGAGTGACCCACAATTACATAGCTTGAGAGAGAAAATTGCGCACTTGACTCTGCCAGGGTCCAATTGGTTCCAACTTCTAGATGATGGGCAATCAAGGCTGTATTTATTTGGTCATGTTTGGGTCCAGGAGTTGATTGAATTTTGGTACCAATCCCTATCACTATTTTGTACTTGATTGTGCATGTAAAGTATTTTGATGAGTGCTTGTGTTGTTTATTTGCCTTACTCAGAGCAGCGTGACTTCCAAGCGTCCCTATTGTATGCCACTGCTCCCCTCTGTGGCTCACGCTTGTCATTGTTTAGTGTCTCTTTGATCAGCCTGAGTCAATCTTCTTTGCTTTTGCTGCCAGCCATCACAGATTGGCTAGACTATGTGACACAGAGCCAAATTCAGAGCATGTCTCTGCTTCAGAAGCAGATACACCCAGAAATGACCCTAAATTTGGTTGTGTTGTCATTATTTGTGGAGTGACGACCATATGGGTCCATATGGCAGTGCTTGTCTGAAGCACCATATGTTATCAGCGCAAGCAGGCTGTAGCACTCATTTGAATAATATTGGTATCCCAAACCAGGCCTTATGTTGCTGAATCCCATCACGCTGCTTAAAAAAAAGGCGTCTTCATTCCTCTGGAATTAGAGGAAGCTTAAGGATTTCATTATTTGAATACGAATCAATCTCACTAAAACATTAACAGTTCAACATTTAGTTCATGTTGTATTTCAAACAGCCATATGGGGCATACTTCAACTGGCTGGTTTGCAGCTCGGTTTTTATATTTGAATATTCTAACGTAATGAAATTCCACGATATGCTACTATAGAACAAATCAAAAGAAATCCGCTCCCCTCTATTGCTTTCACATTGTTTATTTGACTGAGTGGACACACAAGTTCTGTTTAAACAGTACAGGTTGATGAAAATTGCTTGCAGATCTGGCTTCCCCTCAGCTGAACCACACCCTTTCCATCCCGTCTCTGTCAGTTGGGGTTAAGGATAGCTAGCAGCAGCTCCACAGCCCCCCATCAGAGAACAAGACTCCATCTTAAAGCAAAAGACCAGGATGCTTTCAACTCCCTCCAGGCAATAAAGGGACACAGAGTGCATTTTATATAGAGGTTGCAAGGTTGCACTTCATTACAGTGTGGACAGGTAGACATGCCACAGTGGTGTGTCTGCAGTTTATTTGGCTGTGCAGAGCCTCTAAGATGGTAATAATAAAAAAAGGAATGTATGCAGGATGTCTGATTCAAAGCTTGTAAGATTCTGTTTACACAGTTCGGCGATGTACTTTGATAAAACATTTCCCCCACAGGTGCTGTGACCTACTCCGGTCTCAGCCATGGTAAATGAAGCAGGTAATCCACACGTATGGTATCACACTGCATCAGATGGAAGTTACCATACACAATACATGCAACCGTCATTTCATTACCCCTGCTCTACAGAGGATAAAGCCTACAGTCTGACTGATTGCCTGACTTCTCTGGCACTACCTCAAGCTTCACATTTGTGGTTTTTAGTCAAATGTCCTGACACCTTTTGAGCGAATTACCGTGAAATATGGTAGATGTTCATGTTGCCCTCAGGATGAATTGTAATAACTTTTCATACAGTCAAAAAAATCTTGACTGGTTTATCACCAAAATACCTGCAAAAATGTATGGCATTCCCATCAGCCTCAGCTGTACTTTGGAATTAGTGAAAAATGATCAAATATGAGCATGCTAACATGTTAAACTACGATTGTAAACATGGTATACGTTATACTGACGTTAGCATTTAATGCCCAGACTCGCAAAGCTGCTAGCATGGCTGTAGACTCTGACCGTGTGTTGAGACAGAGCGCAAACTAATTTGAGAGGCGACACGAATGCGTAGAAGGTAAATGGAGGAGCTCTAGTGGGCGTGAATTCCACTGGGCCAGCATGAATTGAGATGAAGACCGTGAAAGTTAAAATAGTTTCAACTTTTTCAACCAAGGGAACCTGCTACATAAAGGTAAAGAAACTAGAAGTAAAAAAGGAGGGACTGGCGAGGAATGACAGGAGCGAAAGTTTTTTATGAGTTCTGGGCTCAGCCAGAGGCTGAAACATACACTGAGACATAAATGACAAAGGTAAAATTTTGCTTAGCTTTCTGTCTTGACACACCTGGTTATTTTGGTAAAATACCTCTTTGTAAGCATTGGTCACTTTTGCATAGACATTCACAGTCCTGCAGTTGACTCCTCTTCACTGTAAATATGTTCAAATTAAATCCCTGCATTGCAATTTTTGCAGAAAATACAGACTTACTTTTTTATAATTGTACAACCCTTAGAACAAACCACATGTGGAATTGTCTTCCTGCCAGCACAGTGATGCTGAGGCATAAAGTGACCCAAATCTGAGACAAACAAACATTTCTGCTTGAATAAATCCAAAGCCACCCTTTGCCTACTAACTTTGCCTTTGAAAAAATGCCATTGGCTCTTCTGACAAAGTTGTCACAGGTCAAGTTGTATTTCTTATAGGCAGACTCACACCAGAGGTGAAATTAAAGGCCAAATCAGCAGAGCATTACAGAAGAGCAGTGAAAACCAAACTTGGGAGTATTGCTTCACAGCTGTCATGTGAAGGGACATACAGTACTCTCTCAGCCTCCTTCAAAGAGGCTGCTGGAGGTAAATAATTCAGAAAGCATGGCCAGGTATACATTGCTGGGAGTTTTGTTCTGACTCTCTAGGTATGTTTTGTTCCTGCCATGTCTCAAATAATATATAAAAAAAGTGTACCATTCCTCTGTAGAATTGCATTTTTCTTTCTGCCTCCTAACAGAATTTGCAGACAGGGCTGCAGAGTTTGATGAGGTCTTGTTGAAGTAAGTCCAGAGGCCTTCAGGTAAAATGGAGGAGAATGAGAACGTGGAAGAAGCACAGCTGTGACTTTTGTTCACTGGCTGGAAGTGGCAAGTGGTTTGTTTGAGACCGTGGCTCAGTATTGACAGGTATCACTCGGCTACGATACAACTGTCTTCACTTTTCTCACTGCGCAGCTGTGGTTTTCTCCATTTGCAATGTACTTTGGGGGGTTTCTTTTGAAAGAGAATCCTTTTAATAAAGTCTACAGGAACTGGAGAAGAAATATTATGAGCTATGAAAATAAAAGTGTGTAGCTTTATGATATTTTGTAAGTATGGCAGATCAACAATGGTGGTGGAGCCCAACAGCAAGGCTAAGGGGCTCAATCGAACCACCACAGACTGAAATATCTCAGCAGCTAGAGGAGGGATTGCCATGAGATTGAAAAAAAACCCATCGTTTTTTTAAAAAAAGGTTCCCCAGATGATGAATCACACTGACTTTGGTGAGAGTGAGAGCATGATGAGCAACTAAAGACATCCCCATAAGCCTTGCTGTACGTAGTGTTTACTGCTAATTAGCAAATATTTGCATGCTAACACGCTAAAATGGGGAACATGATGAACATTATACCTGCGAAACATACAACATGCTAGCATTGTCATTACAATAATGCTAGCGTGCTGACGATAGCATTTAGACTCTCAGTCTTGTTTACATTTGTTGGATTACCACCATTTTGCCACCAGTCCAGGGGGGGTCAGGGATGTGTGTTTTTAATACAACAAATGTATTAAATAAAGATGTGATGTGAGAAAATGCAGAAGACAACGCTGATGGAGGTTGAAAACACAGATCAAATGCCATCCAGGAGATTATGATTGCCACCAACGGAAGAAAAAAGCCAGTCCAGGGTGACCTCTGTATGCAAGAGCTCTCCCATTCCATTAGACCAAAAACACTTGAAACTACTCTGCTGAATCAAAATTGAATTTTCTCCACTCTCATGCTCTCCATATCAGCAACAATGCATTATCCCTGCAAGGTCAGCTGGGTCATGTAGCTCAGGCCTGCAACGATTTACTTCACAGTACCTTTATTTTGGCAGTGCTGATGATGACGTGTGATTGCAGTGACTGTTAAACAGTAAATGCTATTAAACTCTTGTTAGTGGGAACTCTGCTTGTCCATTGCTTTTTCCATTCCATTTGTCGGACGTTTAGCTGAATGTACAGTTTTGCTAAGCTGTATATGGAGCCTGGCTGGTTTCAGAAACAAAAGCAAGTTAGAGTGCAGAATATTTGCAGTCATCATTGACAGTCTGCTTTAGCTTGAGTAGAGAGTGTTGCTGTTGATCCGCTTCTTTTCATCTGGGTAAAATGACATCACACTAACGTGGTGCTATGGGTAATGATGGCTGCATAGGCGTCTAAAATGAAATTTAATGTGTTGTTGACATCAAGTGAAAGAATTGTACTTAAAAGGTACCACCCTGTCAAGAACTACATTTTATTTTTTGCTTGATGACAAGACATTTTTTAGACATGTTAGAGCCGCTAGGGCTCTAACATGTCTAAAAATCATTAAAAATCATGTCTTGTCATTAGGGATGATATTGTCGGTCCGTCGGTAGGTACGTCATTTTGGTTCAGACTGAAATATATTGGATGTGTTGCTATTGCAATTTGCATAGGCATTCATGGTGCACAAAGGATGAATTGTAACAACTTCGGTGTTCTCATAATTCCCATCACCAGGTCAAATCTTTTAATTGTCGTAGAATTGATGGCTAAATTAATGCCATTCCCATCATCCTCAAATGTGCATCATACTTGATAAACATCAGCATTGGCTTGTGTTGTCACTGTGAGCATGGTTGCATGCTGACACCAGCACTTGGCTCAAAGCCCTGTTGGGCAGCCTCACAGAGGCACAAGCATGGCTGTAGACTCTTGTCTTGTCAATATTGCTTTAAATTGTGGCGGCACCTCACTATATCACAATGTATTGTGTTATTAATTTTAATAGCAGGCTACAATGGCTGTATTGGAGACCATGACACAATGAATCACAAGACTTAATTTGATACTCTTGTTGCTAAACTGCCCCATTATTTGATATCATTTTAAACAATCACACAGGCTGAATGCTGCGCAGTCCCATTGTTGAGCAGCATCAACTGTTGCTGCAGTAAAGTTATAAGAAAACCTCATCATTCACAGAGTTTATTGTCAAAAAGAGGATGTCCACTCAACTCCGCTGCTATACTCGAGTATTTTCTACTGTCCTTCAATGTCATTAGCCAAACATTTTCCTTAGTATAGCGCAGAATTACACAAATACTGTGTATTCAAATGCTCAAACACGGTATAACAAAAACATTTGTCAATTATTGCCACATAATTATGCCTATAACTACACTGTTTGTAATTATATGTCTGCATAATTTATGCAGATCTTATATATCAATATCTACAACATAAAATATGCAGTCCTGACTTCATTGTACTTTGATGAAAACTAATTTTAAAAAACACTTGAGGGAAATCTCTGTTAAATAAATAATGACAAAATAAACAGAATGATGAATGACAGAGTGATGGATTCCCTTGTGTGTGTGTGTGTGGGGGGGGGGTCCTTTTCATGCTTGACCATGTGTGTTGGCTTTAATTAGGGGAGGGTGGATTTAACCGATAAAGTCCAGAGTGGGAAAAGACATTGGTGTCATTAGGATAATCAGAGCTCTAAATGAGGTTTTGATGCAGTGTGTCTGACAGGTGTAGTGGCAAGATAGGGGAGGGAAAGGTTCCTCCAGCATGTTCCAGCTGTGTTTACACTCTTTGTGTGGAACAAAGGGGCCTTGTCATATATCCGCCATGATTCATGCGGCCGCGGAAGAATAGTTAGAGCATATTTACATGAAACACCGGTGGGAGGACCAACATGAGAAGGCCGTTTTGTGTTGCCATCATTTGTCCCGCGCACTCCACGGCGGAGCACTTGGCTTGCTGCAACACAACCAGACCCCTCTAACAGTTCCCCGTGTGATGAAATCAGTTCATATTTCTGGGAATAATTCGCCACGTTCGCCGGGGCCTTCCCGCACACTGCTCCCAACAAATCCTTCACTATCGCACGTCCTCTCCGTGCAACCTCTCGGCTCTGCCTCTGGGAAATCACACCGTACAACACACCAGTAAGACATCTCTCCCTCATGTTTGTGTCATCCTTGTGTCACTTTGAATTGCTAATGACAAGTGACGTTCGAAGGAGAAATCACATCATCATACTTGACAATGAAGAGCATTAAAAAAAAAAAAGAAAAAAAAAAGAAGAAGAAGCAATAGCCGCACTCTTGACTGATCATTCTGGAGATCTCATCTGCAGATCCTTTTAAAAACATAAAGCAGCTCTGTTCTACTCTGAGGGCTTCCGATGAGCCCAGTGAGTTTGGACTGATTTGAAGAACAATGAAGTGGATGTGCTGTTCTATAGACTGAATAATGAGGTTGTGTGCTTCAGAGAGCAGCCCTCCCCCCTTCCCCTCTCTCTCTCTCTCTCTCTCTCACACAAAGACACCAACCCCCCCATCTTCCCCTCCTCTTTGATGGAGCTGATATATGCATAAGCAACACTTTCATGGGGTGCCAAGTATTGCTGGGTTAGGAGCTCGGTGCCACATTTATGTTTAATGCTATGATTACTTATATCATGTTATTTCCACCTAAATGCAAGTAGCATGAAACCTATTGGCTTAAAAAGAGCTTGCTATAATTACTGGCGAAATAGTCTCTAAGCTGTTCCTGTTCTAGTCTACCTGATTTTATGTGCTTTATGTATGTTGGCACAGTCTGTGTTGACATTGTCAAAAAAAAAAAATGTTAACCTTTCTGGTACAATAAAGGTACACTAGCCCATGGCTTCTGACTGAGAAAGGGCATTCTTTCTGTTTTAATGGCTGCCAAACCACATAGGGAATACGATTCATGTAGAGCGAGCATAGTTATAGCAGAATGTTGTCTCTCTCCAGCCCTGAAATACCATGGCCTTGACTAGATTCCCATGGCTATAATTAGATACTGCGGTTCTGAACCCGAGGTGAATCAATGTCTTAAACATCTCGTTCTCCTGCTGGATACCAAAAGCTTCATATTTTTTTTTTACCCCCCCTTTCACTTCATTTGGTCTGCATCAAAATGAGCACCGCAAAATAGTCCTGCTGTGTTTTGTTGTGCAACGCGGTTTTGTGTTCTTCACTTGTCGGACCGCAGCAGAGTTCGCCATATGCAGAAGGTCTCTGCTTTTGTGGCAGGCCAAGATTTAGCCCTGAGGGGTTACAACGCTCTTAATCAAACTAATGGCCGGCCAATAACGAGGACGGTTTTTGCAGATATGTTCGTGCCAGTATCAATAAACCAGTGGGATTAGTGTCGAACCCCAGCCATATGTTATTGCCCGTTGTACATCCATTGTGGTGTGTTTTTAAAAGAGAGGTCAACGTCGAAGCCACATTGCACACAAATGAAAATATCTCCATACATTCATGCCTCAGTACAAGCCAAATGCACCTAAACAGATACAACCCAAGAGGGTATCTGTGTTCTGTTGATAGCATTCCATGCACTCTTTGTATTTGTGATGTGTTTCAGTGGTATGACTTTAATATTTCTTAAACACTACAGTGATTGTGTTTGATTTGCATTTCCCGTGCCACTGTTCTGGGGTGCAGCGCCTGCTCTGTGTGTGTGTGAGCAAAAAGAATCACTGTGCATGAATAGCATACTTATTCAACTGCTTGGAGATTTAAAAGGGATTACAAGGTTTCTCCCCAGAGATGAATTTGCTCTATTAAAACAAAACTCCCTTCAAATCCAGGAGGTATGCCTGCATAGTGTTGATCAGCTGTTTAAGGTGCGTTTATGGAGGCTTAAAACTCTTTTAATTGATGCTTTCTCCCAGAGTTGAATAGTGGGTCTCTAGAGTAATCACTATGCATTAAATATCATCTCTCTGTGAATATTAGTGTTTCTATAGAAGGCAGGGAGAGCAAAAAGAGATGCAGGTCCCTATTCACAAATATGGTGATTTAAAAATAAGAGAAAAAGGATTATTCTTATACAAAGGCTTTTTGCTACTGCTATAATTACACACGAGGGGTTTGCCAAATAGCAAGTGATTTCATAAGTTGTGATTAAAACATATATTTTAGATTCTGTTACACATTCATTTTCATCAGAAGGATGCGTCCTCCATATATTAAACATTTCAAATAGCCTTGCCAATTTCTTTCTTGCCTCCTGTATGCACATGAATACTGTATGAGCGTGTTTAACTTGAAGAGCACAGAGAGAACGAATCTGTGATTAATAGAAGAATAATGGAAGTGTAATAGAAATTACATTTTGAACATTCATAATCTGCTTCCCTCTCTTTGTTCAACTACAAATGCTTCAGGCTCCAATTTTCATTTTCACTTTGAATAATGAGGCGATAAATTGAAGTGCATGGCAGGCTAAGAGAGGGAGAACTTTCAAGTTCAGCCGAAATGTATTCTGACCTTGGATTTATTTATTTATTTATTTATTTGTCAAAAAGTCACCTGATGCAACCAAAGAGTGATTCAAATGTAAATCAGAAATGTAGTATGATCACAGTTAAATTGCCGTTTGACTTCTGTAAGGCGTTGCATCCCTGTCATTGGTAAGTGATATGTGCAGTACATACTTGCTGTTGACAACATCAGGGGAATTCACGTGCAAGCCATCATCTTGTGCACATAATGATCAGGTCCTTTTCTCCTCCTGCTCACTGCTGATGCATGGAGGCGATGGCTTTGTGCTGTATTTTTAAGGGAGAGCGAATCTGCACCCCTGGCTTTGTATGTGAGCCATCAGATGGCGTGTTGCGTGTCACTCATGTCACATGTGATGGTGGTTTTTAGAACTAATGTGGGAAATGGGGGTTGGGGGGGGGGCTGGAACCTACACTGAATTTAAATAGAGGATGGAGGAATGGAGGAATCAAGATATGTGATGATACACCTGGACACCATCCTTGACATATGCCCCAGCCCCTTTAGAGCCCGGTCATATCATATAAGTGATTCCATTTAATTATTTCATTTCCAAGCTGCTTACAGTGAATATTATCTGGAACCATTCCACAAGACATTTGCATAACCCTCAGCCCCTCTGAGCTCACAACTGTAGCAAGGTTTCATTTGATCTTTTGTGCACACACACAGTTGCCTTGAATTTCTCTCTCCAGTTATTTAAAGCCGCTGTAAGTGGCTTGCATTAAAACAGAAGGGTGTGTACAATACTCCATAGTTCAAGTGGTTAAACACAAAATGTGAGAGAAAGAAGATATGAGTTTCTAAAGTGACTGTGGTGATTTTGTAGGGAAGAACTGAACTCTACTCTGTCACAGCAGATTAGCTGATAAGTTCGTACTTTAATGACAAGGTTCTAGTTTATGTACGAATACAATTTGTCTTTCCATTCATGAGAAAAGAGGAATTATAGAAAATTAAATATAAGCGATCCTTTCATAGGGAAGTCTGAGGCTCTAGATTTGTTGTTGCTCCTCTGCACTCTACCTGCACACAAGTCATGAAATATGCTAACAGCTGCAGTGAGCTGCTGCACATATATGCCAAAAAAGCTTGAATCTGCAGGTGACCTGTATCTCCGCACAGAAATGGCATTATGGCTGCTTTTCCTGAGCAGTGATGGTGTTTCACAAAGTTAATATAGGCAGTGGAATGGTATTATCTGCAGGAACACATGAATTTGACTATCTCCCATGGTTGTACTCTGTAATTTTATTTGGATTTTTTTGTAATATAAATTGCCTCTGCCGGTATATTCATGCTTTATTGTGAGATGTGTTTTTCAGATAGACTAAATAAAGCAACAAAAGAGCTTTCAGCCAGAGAACATTGGATTTACTGATCTGGTAATAGGTACCATAAATTCTGACTTACATGCAGCAGTGACAAATGGTATATCAGATATGAGATTTCCTTCGGGACTTTCATCCTTTACCAGAAATGGTTTCTACATGAAACAAGTATTTATCCTGCTAAGTGAAAAGGTAGGGTGACAGTGGATAGATATGCTTCAGCGCATTCTTTATTACAAACCATATCATTAAACTTCTATGACGTGTGTGGATCTGCTCGCGAAAAAAAGTGTTTGTGATGGGATGCTAAAATAACAGCTCAGGAGAACATGACATCAAAGCTGTTAAGGGAGCCAAATTGCATGTTGAATTTTAGAATTTAAAGTTTGTGTATCAGGAATATATCTGACGCTCTCACCACACAAAGTATGTTAGCGTGGTATCAGTGATATCAATGAGATAGCAAGCCATACAGCTAGAGTTATAATTTAGGTTATATTATAGATTGAAGGAATATCAGTAGGTCATTGCCAATTCTTTGTGAATTATATTATTATAATTGACCGGGTGCTTATCCCCTTAGTTACAACACCTACGATTGTCAAGCTTTCCATTCTCGTGCAGCACATATGCAGTTTACGGTTATAAAAGGTGGCAGATTCACCACTCAAAATTGTTAGTCATTTTTTAAACAAAATGTCTCAAACAGTGGGAACAGCATGAAGGATGTTGGAAAGTAAACGCACGCACTACACACAACGCACAACCATTTCATTCAAGGAGCTGGACCGTCATGCAACCCGACTGTAGGAGCCAGAGATAATTTAGCACGAAGTATGCTGAAGTTGAAAGAGGCCAAAAAAACGTAACGAAGAGTAACAAGTATAAAGGACAGGATAAGAAGAGTGTGAATGCTGCTGAACAGCATCACATTTATATATTTTTAGTGTTTATTTTGTAGGAATATGAATGTGTTGAGAAGTGAGAAGAGCTTTCAACTTTTAAAAGTTGAACAAAAGTCATAATGTAAGAAGCATGCGTTATGGTTTGAATGACTACATAGGAGTTGGAAAAGTTTGAAATGGTATGGATGGGTATGGAAAAATTGCATTTCCTGCAGAAAATGCATGTGAATGCTGAAAAACTGACAGGCTCACGTAAACTGGATAGCTGGCTTGAAATGTTGAATAATCCTGAAAATGTATGAATGATGTGGAATGTTTTAATATTTGTTGAAAGGCTGTTGCTAAACTGGATAGCTGTGCAAAAACCGGCAGAAAAAGCACAAATCTGAAATGCAGAAATGTGAAATGAATTGCCAGAATTACAAGCTGAAATGTAACACCTGGAAGCTAAGAGGTGAAATACAAATAAGCTGAAAGCTAAACTGTGATATTGTAATTAATTGTTGAAGAAAGCACAATATCTTAAGTATAAATTTAAAAAAGAATAAAAATATCTAAAACGTAAAGTTTGTTGAAAGGCTGAACTGGATAGCTGGTTTGAATGTTGAAAAATATAGAAAATAGCTGAATATAAGCATAAATGTCCTCAAAGAGCATTGAACATTTTGATAATTTGAATTTTGTTTTTGTAGCTCAAAGTATGTAGAAGTTAGAAGAGCAGGAAGGTGATTTGAAGGTTAGCCCCATTCATTCCTAAGGGCACTAAAAAGTTGCAAAAAGCTTAATACTGATTTGTTAAAGAAGCACAATATTTAAAGTATAAATTGTGCAAAAGAGAATAAAAATGGAACTAGAAACACAATTGTCCTTAAATTGTTCCAAATTGCCCAAAATGCTTCCATTTGTGCAGAAAGAGACAGAGATGTAAAGTATGAATGTGTTTTAAAAGGTTAATCAGCTAATTAACAGCAGCTGTGTTAGTCAGCAGTTCTGGAACTGGGCTCTAGGCAGGTCCCACCAGCTGACACATAGACTCTGATGTTAACTGAGGCTGGACGTTTCCCAGAAGGAGCCAGAACCAAGCGCTTTCTGAACTGCTACAAAGCTCACATTTTTGATGCTACGCACACAAATTTCACGCAGTGTGTCCATCCGGCTTTCTGTCTGCCTACTGATATAACATGTAGCCAATAGCAGTTACTGTCTTTGTGCTATAAGCAGGACTTTGGAATGTTCCGTCTCCATGAAATGAACTGGCTGCCTTATCTAAGAAAGGTCTGCTGCTGTCCACTCTGACAGAGACAAAGAGAAGTAGGTTTCATGTACTAGCAGTCAGAGAGGTGCCATGTAGTAAAAAACATCAGAACAGGGCTAGAAATGAGCTGTAGTGTTAATGTTGAATAATGGTGCAAATGTGTAATATTTGAAAAAAAGTCATAGATCGGAGATTGAACTGCCAACCCCAGAGTTGACAAACAAGCACTGATGCCGCTAAGCCACAGATGCAGGAGGGGATGGAGCAAACTTTATTACAGTGGTACAGTTCAGAGGTACTTCACTCAGGCGTGTGATGACGTTGTGTGTAAAAACAACTCAAAAGCATCAAAAAAACAATCCAAATGTTGATGGTTCTTATTCTTATTAATTAATTAATTCATTAAAACTAGAAAAATTGCATTTCCTGAAGAAAATGAATGCTGAATGCTGAAAAGCTGAAAGGCTGTCGCTAAACTGGATAGCTGGCTTGAAATGTTGAATAATCATAATAATAATAATAGCTCAAAGTATGAAGAAGTTATAAGATGAGGAACATGATTTGAAGGTTATTCATTCCTAATGGCACTAAAAAGCTGCAAAAAACTTTAATATTGATTTGTTAACGAAAGCACAATATTTAAAGTATAAATTGTGGAAAAAAGCTCAACATTGTTACATTTCTGCAGAAAGAGACAGAGAATAATTTCAATAATGTCTGACTGATGTGGAATATTTGAAATGTAGTAGTAGTTTTATAGGAATATGCACAGACGTGCTCTGGTTTCTCCATCAGCCTGCAGGACAGAAGGAGCAGAAGCTAATATGGAGTAATCTGATCTCAGGCTTCAGTGTAAATGTTCTCTGCAGGTGACGGAACTGAACTCGCTGATCTTCATTTCTCTGTGTGTTGATCAGCGCCGAAGATGGTGCAGAGGTAAAGTCACCGGTTTGAGATCCTGCGACGTGGGATTGAATCCTGGCGGAGCCAATGAGGTGGGTGCAGGTTCGTGACTCAGTCACAGGTTGGAATCAAGCAAACGGTGGTACAAGGTTCAGAGGTCCAGAGGTCCTTCATGCCGGTGTGTAAAGAAGGTGTGTGTAAATACAACAACAACAAGGTCAAATACAAAACAACAAGGTCAAAAACTAAAAACATCAAAAACACAACATACTACAACCAACAAACATCAAAATTAAGATGGTTCTTATTATCTGAACTCTTTAAACACAGAGGGTCGCTCTTATTCCAGCACACCACTTTAGCATGTGGACAAATCCAAATCTTGACAGACCTGTCGTGCCTAGTTACGGTTGCTAAGCTATCATTGGATGTTCCGGGAGGAAAAAATGCCTTTTCTGCGGTAAAGTGAGTGTCTGGCAGGTTCGACACCCATGTGAACCACATGTTTCGTTGATGAAATGCTCTCTGCAACGGCACCTCAGCATCTGTCACCAACCCAGTCCTGTCTGTGACGCTAAAACCGGTCCTTACTTTGCCATAACTGTAATAGTTCCTCCTACATTTGCTCTTCCCTTTTCCAAATATGCAGTGTTCATAACATCTCTGTGTTCCTAAACAAATCCTATCTAAACTAAGTCTCCATGCTTCACTTTCAGGCTGGTGAGTCAGGAGGAGCAAGTGGACCCACATCCCTGCATCAGAATTTCATCATTTTGGGAGGTGTAACAGTACATTTAGCATGCCTCCTGACAGCCAAAAAATACGTCTGTTTCTGACGGGACAGGAAATGCTGTTTTTTGGACTCGCTGTGTTTATCTTTTTTGTTGCATTTAAGGCACCGTCTCCTCACAGACAGACAGCCAGGGCCAAATCGACTTACAAAACAAATGCATATTCCCCAGCTGTGCCAAACATTTCACCATCTTACTGTCTCACTGCAGGAGGACAGTTGATGCCACGCAAAGTGAAAAGTGTTTCTGAGACTTTAAAGAGTTGCATTTGGGTATGTTTGGCTTCAGAACCTCCCGAAGCAACATGGGAAATGTGTTTGCAGCAAACTCACTTCGCTATTACCGTCTTCATAATGTTATTCCACTTTTTTTTATGAGCCTGTTGACCCGACGGAGCCTTGGTGGAAAATGTGAAGCCTCCAGGGTGAGATCGCCTTGCATAAGCACATTTCCCATTAGAACAGCACTGAAGGGTCTCCCGTCTCCCGTCCATATACAATACAAGTGCTCCTGGAAAATATGAAAATATGCACAAACAGAATGGTCAGTAAGGTATCAAAACAAGTAGAGACTGGTTTGTGTGCATAAACAGGAACACAAACAAGGAAAGAAATATATAAAAATAAGCAAAACAAACCATATGCTAAATACTCGTATGATCACTATATGTGTGTTTTATTTTAAAATTACGGTTTGAACCATGTGCGATCCCCGCCACCCGTTCTCTCTCCCTCTCCATCCGTTCCCTCGTGGTTAATTGAACAGAATAGTTTAGTGTGCAATTAATTATGATGTGCTGAGATGATGTATGGACCTGACAGGGCATTGTAGGTAATAATAGGAGAGATTTATTTACTGGCTCTGCGTAGGCTCCTCTCACCCCTGCAAAATGAATACATTTTCTCTGATTCAAATTATGGAAGAAAATAGGAAGGAAATTGTGTCAGATACACATGCAACACACTCGGGAACACACTCGCACTCAAAAGGCAAACAAATGGATGAATATGCACACACATACACACACACACTCTCTCTCTCTCTCTCTCTCTCTCTCTCTCTCTTGCTCTTTCACACACACACAGAAGGAATCAATGTTGTTCTTGTAGGAAAATTGTAAATGTAAAACGGCAGAAATGAATCATGCTAATGGCATGGCTGACAGTTGTGTTCAATATTATGATTTCAAACCCCCAAAAGATTGATTACATAACCTCTCCTTTATTTACTTGGTGGAAGAAAATATATTGCCCCGCAGTGCTGTAGGATAAACATGAAGTTGGGAAAAATAACACAGTTGTGATCTGATCTGAGCTGAGCAGGAGCGAGATGCATCAAAGCTGCTATATGTGGTTTTTTGTAGGCAAAAAAAAAAAAGCACTCACAAAAATGTATTCATGCATAAACTCAGCAACATATTACCAAAAAAAAATAACCTTTGAAGCAAAGTGAAACCTTGAAGGTTGGTCTTTCTAAATGTACTGTAGACGTAGTGGTTAGTTTGGACCATCACCTAAAAGACTAGCCTTAAATGTCTTGCAAGGACGCTGTTTTACTAGCTGAAAATGTTATTTATTCAGCACTTCATCTTTTTCTTTTATAAACCTTTTTGACATTTCAAATGCTCAGAGTCCTTTCCTACAACTATGCACACTGGCAGCCTCAAATGCCAGTGACCATTGTTTACATTGTGTGGACAGAAATATACCATGATGTCAGAAAAGTACATGTTTACTAAAACAGGCAGCCATTGGGTTGATTTATGTTGAGCGACACTAAAAAAACAGAAGGATGAGAGAGGCAAAATGAACCCAGTAGGTTCCTGCATGCATGTATGTTTTCAAGCTGATATCGGTCTGAAATCTGCCGCCGTGTACCGTCGGCAGCAAGAATGGCAGAGCTGTCCGAAAATCAGCAGTAGATTTTAAAGGATAAGCCTGGTGATATTCTGTATTTTCCTTAATGACAAATTCCATGAAATGACCAAAACCTATAATCAACTGATCCTGCTAACAAGTATTGTCTGTGTAGCCAAAGATTTAGCTTGTTCCTCTGTGCTATATGTTACAGCCCGCCTGTTTTATTTTGAAGGACTATTCTGCTCACTATGTTTTGATTTACTTCCTGTCTTTGTTCTTTTCCCGGCAGTTTTGATTAGGTTCACCTGTGTTGCAGTGCTCACCTGGCCCTGGTTCCCTCATTAGCCCCTTTTGTTCACTGCTTGCCCTGTGTTTAGTTTCTGTGGCCCTTGTGCTTTTGTCTCTGGACCTGGACTTACCTGTTGCCTGTCCTCCTGCATTACCTGCATGTAAGCGCATTTACTACAAATAAATAGTTTGAATTGCTCCTTGCTGCCTGCGCTGTTTGACTTTGGGTCGGTTCGCTGCCCCTTGTACTTCGCACTCATGTGACACGATAGAGCTCCATTGTTGTTAAAAAATTATTAAAAACACATAATTTAGTCCACCAACGCAGTAATTGACATGTTTCTCCATTGCAATTCACAGTTAATTAACATTTTGCTCCCCACGAATCCGCAATTGAAAATATTCCTCAACAAATACACTGTTTACTCCTCTTTTAGTAATGTTTGCTAAAAACTACAGTGCCTGATTTATTTATTTATTACATCTTCAGAAGGAACCAATGGCGATGGAGAGCCACAGACAGAGCAACTCAGAAGGAATTGAGAGACGTACTAATGAAGAAGAATATAGAATATTGTCAGGCTGGTTTGGTTTTTTTGTCCACCGGGGGGCAGTGGAAGCACAACACTGACATATTACGAGAATATACTGTATGTGTCACCTTTTTAACATTTGGACTTGTGTTTCTGAGAGGCAGTTGTTTCTGCATAGTGCTCTTATGGTTTGCTCACTTCCTGTACATTTGCGGCCAGTGCACACATCTGTCAGTGAAGCCTGAAATATTTTCAGTTTCAGCTTTTAATAGTCATGTGGGTTAACACAGGGTCAACAGTACAATGAAAAATGTCGGATAAGGAAAACAGGTCAGCTCAGCAGTAAGAGAAAACAACATAAAACAAGAAAAAGAAACAAACTATAATGGAGTATAACACTAGATACATAGAAATATATAACACTATATAAATAAATGTATCGTGCATAGATGTCAGTCCTGGTACAATTTGGGCAAATAGGCTCATTGTATGGCAACACAAGCTGGTAGAGTGGGATGAGACAGGTTTGATGTTTCCATTAAAACAATGTCCGATGCAGCTTTAAGATAATCTTCCCTTTCTGGACACCAGATAATGGGTGTAACTTTGACTTGGTCCAACAACAGGTGCATTTCTGCAGAGGCCAGTGATTTCCCACACTCACAAACACACATGCGATCCCTTTTTTTTTTTTCTGCCCATCTGCAGAGAATAATGATCATCATGGTCCTAAAGCACCTGGATATGTAAAAGAGAGACAGCATTTACATGTGTGGGTGTGGTGTTTATTTTGTATAGAGGCCAAGCCGTGTACAGTTCCATACAGCTGCGAGGTTTGGCGTTGAGCAAAGCACTTATATCTGTGGTTGATCGATTGTCTTTCACTGAAGCACTGACTGCTGGCGCATTCTGAAACTCTGCCTTACTATAGTTAAACTTGATTCATGTATTTTCTTCCCAAATGCTCCTAGAGCGGAAGAGCTATTGGGTAAAAGTCGTGCACAGCACAAAGCGGCATTGATTGCTTTCTATTCTGCCATCCAATTCCTTCATTCTTCCCCACAAGCGCTCTCTGGTGTCTCTCCATCTCTGTTTAAAAAGCACCTTGCTTCTTGGCGTCGGTGTTCCATTTAGCAACATGCGGGCACTCTGCCAGCTGCTTTCATTGTTACATAAATGAAACAAATCCCTGCTGTGTAAGAAATGATGTGGACATGGAAAAGGATGATATTACTTCTCCACCAGGACATCAGGAGTTGGTCCAAATACCAGGAAGCTTGTAAAGGCTGGTATGTTTGGACCATAAGGAGGCTATTCTCAAAGAGTGGGGCGAAGGGAGGAAATTAAATCTAGATGCCACTGGAGCCTAATAACAGTTTCCTAATTTCTCACAATGGAAACTAAGCAGCAAAAGGATTATATAATACTAATGCAACAGTAAACAGCCGTTTTATGAGAACAGTTTACCACGGTTTTCCATGGGGATTTGCCTGCAATATAATCCAAATATCGTACAATATTTAAACAGATGTGCTTGGAATTGGAAACGTTTGGCTGACAAGTGTTTTTGATCCACTCCAGTGATTGAGGTCAGCAGTGTTGTTTTCATGAGCTTCTCTGTTTACAGCAGGGGTATTACCTCATGCTATTACATTTCACCGTACTTTAGGACTGTTGGGTAAACATGTATGTATATGTATAATATGTGTGTGTGTGGATGTTTACGTGTCAGTGTGTGTATGCGTGCACACATACACAGCCGGGGGCATAGGCAGACCTGTAGCCACCACGGATACCAAAACTATCAAAGTCTCTCTGGTTTTTCTGTTCCTCAGTTGATTGACATAATGTATACATATATTTGGGAAATAGTATATTTTGCTACTGTTTCTATATTCTCGATTATTCTTCAGAACCTGTATTCTTTCAAGCTGAAATCAGTTATACTTTCTGAAGGGAACTGCAGAGTTGACTAGCAAGTAGCTGTGAGTTCATCACTATGAGCAACCCCTGTTACATACAAGTAGTCATGTAATATAAAGGTTGTGATTATAGCTGCTTTAAAGAATCATTGCCGGAAGTATGAAACTTGCTCTTTCAACTGTGTGGTTGTGTGTTGAATAGATTAATATTGTCAACAGTGAGCAGTTTGACCAGACTAGAGAGCATCCAGTAAAAAGCACTGGCTTGTGTGTTTTTACAATTTTCAACCATGCGGACGGATACACGTTCATCATGCCCGTTTTACATTTTATCAAGAATTTATTTTCTCAGTTATTCTGAGTGTTGTTTATTGTTGATGTACACATTCCAAGTTCTGCAACTGCTAACTGAAAAACAAGTTCTCTATGGCAATAATATAAATTGATTAAGAACTAATTGCCCTGCATACAATGCTGCTGTACACCTGTAAATTGGGCCTATGTGTGTTTACGAGGGGTTCTTGGTCTGGCCATGCATGTGTGCATGTTTGCACGTGTGTGTTTGAACAGGCACTTCACGCCAGTAGCTGTTTATTCATTTCCATGGTATAAGTGAGTCAGTGGGAAACAGATTCTACACAACACCAGTGACAACTTATAAGTGTTTGACTCACTCCATCTATTCTAAATGCATAAAACATCAGACTGTTGACTTGCCATGAACGCTGCATTGTGAGGAGTAGATTAGGGTGAGGCTCCTTGCCATGTCTTTAAGTAAGCCTATTCTGAACTGAGGCAGGCACCAATCATCTGATACAGTGCACAGGCACAGGCTAGTTTGTATTCAGTCAAAGATGCTCTCTTCTTGCCACAGGCATCTCTGTATCATTCTTCATTTAAGAAGTGCTTTGAAGAGTCCAGTGAAGTGTAGTGAGAGATACTAGTGAAAACAGCTGCCTGTCATAGTGGATGTTTACTCTTTTCGAGTGGGCTTTGAATAACCCTTTTAAAGTGCTATTTATAATCAAATTCATTACATGCAGCTCGGAGTAAACCCAAACCTTTTACAAAAGTTCTCTTTCTGTTCTTGTGTTAGCCAAAGTCTGAGCTTCTGGGAAATGGTTTGACCATCCTTTTTTCAAAAACACTATCTCTTTAATATATTTTAGTTGTGCAAACTGTAATGCATTCACGTTGCTACAAACTACATGAAGTGTTTCAATTATATATAATTATTCATTATTATTTAACATAAAATTATGCTTTAATAGTTTTATATTCACAAAGGATCAAATGAGGAAGGGTAATGTGAAAGGGGTCTCTTGTAGTCACAAAACCACAACTGCATTTCCCATCAGCTATACAGAATTTTTTAGCATCTGTTATCCATTGTTTTGGTTTTATGGCTCTTGACTTTACAATTATGGTTTACTATCTTATGAACCCTGATTCCGACTGCAGTAGGAAGCTGTTTTCCATGAAAAAGCACTAATAAACTGACTGTACTCTACCTGTCCAACACCAAATGACAGACAGTCTTAGCTATCTTGTGAACAAAATGCAGCATTTAGCAGCTAAAGAGCCAGATATTTCCCTCTTGAGTTGGTGGAGACAAAACAGATTAGAGTAAATCCACGGCTCAAAAAAATTAAAGGAACACTTTGAAAACACATCAGATCTCAATGGGAAAAAAGATCATGCTGGATATCTATACTGATATGGACTGGGTAATGTGTTAGGAATGAAAGGATGCCACGTCGTTTGATGGAAATAAAAATCATCAACCTACAGAGGGGCTGAATTCAAAGACACCCGAAAATCAAAGTGAAAAAATGATGCGGCAGGCTAGTCCATTTTGCTTAAATGTCATTGCAGCAACTCAAAATGGTCCTCAGTAGTTTGTATGGCCCCCACGTGCTTGTATGCTGCCTGACAGCACCGGGGCTCCTAATGAGACAACGGATGGTGTCCTGGGGTATCTCCTCCCAGATCTGGACCAGGGCATCACTGAGCTCCTGGACAGTCTGAGGTGCAACCTGGCGGCGTCAGATGGACCGAAACATAATGTCCCAGAGGTGCTTTATTGGATTTAGGTCATGCGAGCGTGGGGGCCAGTCAATGGTGTCAATTCCTTCATCCTCCAGGAACTGCATGCATACTCTCGCCACATAAGGCCGGTCATTGTCGTGCACCAAGAGGAACCCAGGACCCACTGCACCAGCGTAGGGTCTGACTGTAGAGGTCTGTGCGTCCTTCCATGGATATGCCTCCCCAGACCATCACTGACCCACCACCAAACCGGTCATGCTGAACGATGTTACAGGCAGCATAACGTTCCCCTCTAGTGCACCTGTTGTAAATTTCATTAACACCAAAGCAGCTGAAACTGATTAACAACCCCCTCTGCTACTTAACTGACCAGATCAATATCCCAGAAGTTTAATTGACTTACTCACTACACTCTGCTTAAAAAGTGATCCTTTAATTTTTTTGAGCAGTGTATTTTAGTTACATTTGTCAAGTGGCCAGAAACATGACTCCAGATGAATGCTAATGTCGCTCCATGTCAGCTTGATCTGTAAATAGGCGTATTTTTACCAACACGTTTGCTGTAACATCTTTTATAAGGTGATACGATGTCAATGTGTTTTCAGCTTCTTTTGCTACCCTGACGTGGTCAAAAGAAATCAGTGAATGCAGCTTTAAATATAGTCTTAATGTAATTATTAAATGTTTACAAGACATTTAGTTCAACAACTTAAACAAAAACATATGGAGTTGAGTTAAAAAATGGCTAATTAATGCAAACTCTAGCCCAACAGCTGCATTTGCATCACGGCACAATGGTTCAGAAATGTAATGATAGCCACCGTTTCAAATCCTCTGTGATATTAAGTGTGATTAAGGGTCTGAGTGTGGCAGCGTTCAGCTCTCACAGAACCATTGTGTCAGAAACTAGAGAGAACAGAAATAGTATCATTCAATTGGAGCGACTGCAAATATCTCATAATTATCAATCCGTAAAAGAAGCGAGTGACTAGGTCCTATACGAGCTCCATGTAACGGCATCTCTGCCTCACTTTGTTCAGCTGCTGCGGCTATTAGGACTCGCAGCAAGCCTATTGCCATTTTTAGGGATTTTGGTCCTGATTCAGAACTCGGTTTTCTTTGCAGTTTCATGGAAGATTAATGAGCCGGTGCTTTGTGTGTCCTCCTGATATCCCTTCTGCAATGGAACTTAACAACCAATCACAAGCATAAAAGGTGACTCAGACTCTTCAGGCGGAATTGATACACTCTTTGGCCGGACTTTCCATTTCCCACTGACAGAGATTAGACTAATTGTGAATCAAACCAAATGATTAACTCGAACACATTTTGAAAGGTTCTAAGGCATTTCAATTAACATGCAGGCTACCAGTGAATGGAGAGAGTTTAATGAGATCCAATTGTACTATTTGCCAAAGAAAAATCATTACTTGATTTATGTGTGTTTATGATGAA
Organism: Gadopsis marmoratus; assembly: GCA_036023855.1. Taxonomy (NCBI): domain Eukaryota; kingdom Metazoa; phylum Chordata; class Actinopteri; order Centrarchiformes; family Percichthyidae; genus Gadopsis; species Gadopsis marmoratus. Next base: position 1,453 of record JAVQJF010026477.1, on the reverse strand, counting down.
TGTTTTATTCTTATTAAATGGATCCTGCTTATTATTAATCAAACACAAACGGAATACTGATACAGCACTGTGGTTAATGAATCTGCTTATTAAACGAAGCCCATGTCGTTAACATTCCCAGCATACAATTTAATTATCTTTTTTCACCCTGACTCTAATTATCTTTGATATTTTTCATCTTCAAAAGGTCTGATGGCTATCTAGTCTTAAAGTCACATAACCTTTATCTTAAAGGCACATAGCCTTTAAGGTACACATAGACTTTTATTATGCCTTGTTGAGATCAAAAAGGAGACTTGTCTGAGAATAGTGTTTTTCTTTCATATTAGACAGAAAGATCAAAAGCAGAGCTGAAGAATACTCTCATCATGATGTTCTATTGGACTTCAATCGCTCTCTGTGCTGTGGAACCACACACTGTGACTCGGGGGGTGGGGGGGGGCATTGGGATCAAGCCCAATAGTACCGGAGTAGACCCCATTATGTGCTGTATATAAGCATATGCATGCTTGAATACATGTGTACATATGCATAAACACGCACAGATGCAAGCCTTCAAAAACACACAGGCGCCTGACTTCTGAGGACAGCTTTTAAAGCATGTCATGGTTGTTTTCCATCCGTTTAGCCAACGATCTCTCTCTTTTAACAGCCAAAACTATGCACAGGCACTACTGAACTTGAAAAAGAACTCTGCTGCACTCTGTGAACAGTAAATGAAACAACTTTCATCATAAAACCAAACTGTTTTACAGTCTTCACTAGGAACCAAGTCCTCAGAATAGATAAACCCGATCTAATCAAACATGGCCGCCGAGGGCCACACGCTGAAACACAGACTGAGAGACAACTGACATTTAATGCAATGAGCTGAGCAGTGCTGTGTTTCTGGTTTGCTCGCTGTAAATCTCTATCTATATACTGTGTAAACCTATGAGAACTACTGAGTAAGCGCCAGGACGGCTTTAATGACGCCATAATATAGCTGTGATCAGGACAGTAATTAGGTTGTGAAAAGGGAACAGAGATGAATGCAAAGACAACCCTAATAACGACGCGCATTCAGGAGATCAAAGAGAAGTGGACGCGCTCGGAGTGATTTAGATACAGTTGTCACAGACAGCTGCCGGCATAATCACGCTGCCATATTCGTCAGTTGATGGGCTCTGATGAGCAGCCCGAGCTTAGCCAAATCATTATTAGATCCCCATTGTGATAAATGTTATTTATTGCTGTCAAGCGGCATTAATGTTTAATTCAGTGGCGGAAAATGAGCAGGGCAGAGACGCATGGTTCGGCCCATTCACGGTCAGTTTGTGACAAAGGGAATGAATGAACACCGGCCAGACAAACTTCATCACCCGGTAAAATAAAGAGGAAGAGTGTGTGTGTGTGTGTGTGTGTGTGTTGGGGGGAGGACCAGGGGGGGTTAATGGCTCTAATTTGCATGTGT